>JANEYF010001431.1:0-23933 GCA_029963845.1 Rhamnusium bicolor | reverse complement strand
GGCTATGTAAAAATAACATTATTAATGTTAATATACTGGACACAAAGTAGTTTCAAAATTTTGTAGAAATGATCATATACACGGAGGCTCTCTCATATTAGCAAAAGCTAACATTGAAACTACTGATGATATTGTAATAATAACTAATTTATCACGTGAATGTCACATCGAAGTGTGCGCGGTGGGTTTTAACCTGGGGGTAATAAAGTTATTAGTATAACAGTATATAGACCACCTAATGGTGATGTAAATATATTTTTCAATAGTTTGTCACAAGCACTTAATATTGCTTCCAGAAAATGTAATTTTATCGTTTTATGTGGTGATTTTAATATCAATTTTAATGACAAATGTACGTCCACAAAGATACTTGAAGATATATTCAGCTCTTATGAACTCACCTTAACTACAACCGAAAGTACTCGAATCTTTACAAATAAAAATGGACATACTAGTAAAAGTTGTATAGATTACATGGTGACAAATATACCAATTAACATGTTTGTCTGTGAGTTAATGAACCCAAATATTGCGGATCATTTATCGCATATATTACACATAAATACATCTGTCCAACTTAAGAAAAAGACGTCTGTAACATAAGGTACGCAAAGCGTCGTATAACAGAAAGCAGGATGTCAGAATTAAATGCAATTCTAAGCGGAGTAGATTGGTTTTATTTAGTCTACTGTAATGTAAATAGTGGTTTTAATTTTTTAGTCAATACAATTGTACATTTCTTTAATATATACTGCCCAAAGGAACATATTCTTATCAATAAAATAAACTCAAAATAACAAAAACAAAAAAAAACTGGATAAATAAGAAATTAATAGATGAGGGCACAGAACTAAAAAATATGTTTTGGCTCTCAAATAACTTAAATAGTCGAGAAATTAAATTGGCGTATCAAACAATGAAAAGGCAATATAGAAATAATTTAAAATTGGCCAAACAACAATATTTTAACAACCAAATAAATAACTCTTCAAACAGGATCCGGGAAACGTGGAACATTATTAATAAGAGACTGGGTAGATGTAAAGAACAAAATAAAAATATAATTCTGAAATGTGATACCACTTATATATCTGATTCTTCAGAAGTTAGTGAATTATTTGCATCTTCATTTCTCTACCATAGCAGAACGTACGATTTCAAAATACTTTGGACAAAATCTATCATTACCGTTCACTATGTCAGAAAATAAAGATTTTGAATTTTTTATTGAACCTGTGACTGTACAGGGAAATCACACAAATAATAAATCGGCTAGATAATAAACAATTCTTCTGGTGTTGATGATTTGTCTAATTCAACTCTTAAGGGTATTAGTGAGAACATTAGTTTTCCATTAGTATACCTAATAAATCAGTCCTTTTGCCAGGGCTGCTTCCCAGATATCTTTAAAATGGCGCAAATTATTCCTCTATTTAAAAAAGGTTGTCCAGAAGATATTGATAATTACAGACAAATATCTTTATTAAGTAGCTTGTCAAAAGTAATAGAGAAAGCTTTCTATGTTCGTCTTTTTAATTATTTGGAAGAAAATAATGTTCTATCTTCATCACAACATGGTTTTAGGTCCGGTAAATCTATTGAAACCGCCTCTTACCATCTGTTAGGATTACATATACAGTGCTATGGACTGTGGAGATTATGTAATGTCAATGTTTTTTTCGATTTGTCAAAGGCTTTTGACACCATACAAAGTGATATTCTGTTAAACAAACTTTATAACCTTGGAATTAGACATATACCTTTAAAATGGATACAGTCATTATATGGAGGATCGGTCATTAACAGTTAACTATAATAACATAATATCAACTGTTCATGAAGTTAAACTTGGCGTCCCCTCAAGGCTCTGTCTTGGGACCGTTACTATTCATGTTATATGTTAATGACCTTCCAAATTATATACACAATGGACATGTAACTATGTATGCTGATGATACGACTATTTCAGTCTCAGCAGAGAGTCCTGAAAAAGTTCAGATGAGAGCGGAAGAAGTTGTAAATGAATTAAGTGCTTGGTGCGACAGAAACAAATTAATATTAAATAAAGATAAGACTGTTTTTATGAATTTTCACATTAGAAAGTCTTTACCATCAAATTTTGAAATTTTTTAACACTAAAGTATCTACTGAAACAAAATTTCTCAGTAGTTATCTTGATCCAGCATTATCATGGGATATTCATATTGATAACATTTGTAAAAAGTTGAACAGTGCTTACTTTGGAATATTACAAATGAAAGATACTTTAGATGAAACTGGTTTACTGGTGTTTATTATGCCCTAGCCTACTCGCACATTTCATTGAACATTATCAGTTGGGGATGTGGAAGAGACAATGGTAGAGTATTCGTTTTACAAAAAGAATAATGCGTTTGATTTTTAACTTGAATTTTTAATGAAACATGTAGAATAACTTATAAACAAAAACACATTTTAACGGTACCGTGTGTATATATATTGAAGTGCTTAATATATACTAAACAAAATATCGATGCGTTTAGTCAAGTATCTGACACACATTCATATAAAACAAGGCATGGCAAACTATTGAGAATACCGCCACATAAAACCACAACATTCAAGCACTCCCCAAAGTATAATTGTGTCAGATTATATAATGCATTACCCACTAACTTACGTGAAATAAACTGCCCTAAATTATTTAAAATTAAAATAAAAAACTTTCTTTTAGAAAATGCATTTTATAGTGTGGAGGAATTCGTATCTGGATAATCTTATGTGTTGTGTTTTTATGTTTTTATGTTTTATGCTACTGATGAATTTTGTTTAACGTGTCCATTATTAATTGTTTGTCAATATGTTTCTAAATGACTTGCCATGTATATGTGTGTATATATATATTATGTTAACTGTCTAGACTTATTCTTTTATGTATGATTTTAATATATTTATATACTAATTGTTTGATGATATGTACATACGTATGTGTATGTACACATGTAGGTATTATAAGCAGAAAATTTTATTCTTCCTGTACTATTTTAGATTTTGTAAATTTTGACTTACCATATATACTACCTTGTATCTTAAATGGTCAATAAATATTCTATTCTATTCTATTCTATTCTATATATATATATATATATATATATATATTGGCTTTCCATCTATCATAATTTGAAGGTGTAATTCAATGCAGGTAGGGGTATTTGCCCGCTGAGTAGTTGTTTCCTTCAAATCATATTTAATAACATTAGTTTAGTCCACCTGGGCTAGGGGTCGCCGCTCTCGGTACTTGCTGTGATGCAAGTCGCTATCCGCCACAGAGACATATAGGATGTCGGTCGGATAGTAGCATTCAGACCATATGAGAAGTTTCATCCTCTCACCACTATTGACTTCACCTTAGTTAGTATATAACTAGCAGGTTGGCCACTATCATTTGTCTGTTCCATAACCTGCCATACTGAAGAGAACAAATAAGTTCGATATCGATCTATGTCTGGTTAGGAATTGACAAATGATATTGGCTTTCCATCTATCATGATTTGAAGGTGTAATTCAATGCAGGTCGGGGTATTTGCCCGCTGAGTAGTTGTTTCCTTCAAATCATATTTAATAACATTAGTTTAGTCCACCTGGGCTAGGGTCGCCGCTCTCGGTACTTGCTGTGATGCAAGTCGCTATCCGCCACAGAGACATCTAGGATGTCGGTCGGATAGTAGCATTCAGACCATATGAGAAGTTTCATACCTCTCACCACTATTGACTTCACCTTAGTTAGTATATAACTAGCAGGTTGGCCACTATCATTTGTCTGTTCCATAACCTATGGCATGCTGAAGAGAACAAATAAGTTCGAAATCGATCTATGTCTGGTTAGGAATTGACAAATGATATTGGCTTTCCATCTATCATGATTTGAAGGTGTAATTCAATGCAGGTCGGGGTATTTGCCCGCTAAAGCTACGGTTTCCTAGGACAGTGAGCGACGTAAGACATAAAACAGGCGCAACCCCGCTGACAAACGTCCAGAGTACGTCGCGCATCGGCCTGGTTTGCTAGAAATCCAGTTTCGTTGCATGCCACTCAAGTCAGAGACACACTTAAAGAGATATTTTTACAGTGCACAGGGATCTTTACCATGGCAGAATGCACTAGTAGAACGTATTAAGTAACATAAAATTAAGTAGCAAAGGATAAACATAATACTCATTACTCAATAAGTACATATTAAACATATTATTTGCTTCCTTTTTAACTAATACAAATTTAAAATTAATTGAAAATACTTTTATTTACTTCCCGTTTTTGCCTACTTTTTCAGCAATGACCTTCCAAATATTATTTTTGACCACAGCGTCTTTGTAACTGCACATTTTTGCAATTATATATGGGTGGATGTTGTTTAACCAAGTCAATTAAAAGCTCGTCTTCCTGGAGAGAGAATTTTGACTCATTTTCGTCGCCAGAAAAGTAAAAAGTCGTATAAAATAAAGATTTTTTATTTTAAATTCTTCTACCATCAGCACAAACTATAATCCGCTCAGCTCCGAGTTCCGCTGAAATCTAGCACGAGTAGGTTACGACGTAAATCCAAACCGACAACGTCATACGCAATGTGTACGTAGAATAAAGCGCACTCTAGGAATCCGCTTCAATTGTAGTTGTTTCCTTCAAATCATATTTAATAATATATATATATATATATATATATATATATATATATATATATATATATATATATATATATATATATATATATATATATATATTTTTTTTTTTTTTTTTTTTTGGTATTTCGTTACATTTTTTTATAAAACCAGTATGTTCATAGAGTCTTTATTGTGCAACTGTTATTTATATGAAAATATTTTAATTATATTATTAATAATAATGAAAATATCAACTAGCAAAATTTTTTTTAATAAGTGAGCAACTACAAGTATGCAAGGACGATAAGTGTACAGAAAGGTTCATTTGGTCATTTAGTTCTTGAGAAATTTGTACATACTGTTATATCGAAAATGATTCCGAAATTCGGTACATTATTTACAAATAAAGCAAATAGTTCCTGAGATACACGATGTTAAAATTTTCTTGTTTTCAATTTTTTTTAATATTTTCGGCTTTAACAATTTGATGATATTTAGAATGTGAAAAGTACTTCAAATACTACATATTTTATTATTGAAATGGTGTGCAATTATGTTAAAAAAAAAACATGTACGCCACTTACTTTTTTTACTTTCTTATTGCACAGTTATGTAGATAGACAAATGCCTAAAAAAGTTACTTCTTGATGTTTTTTTTTAAGAATTTATATGAAGCTCGATATTACAATAAAAATTGCAATTATTTCCTAAAGGAAGCCAAAAGAAAAATCATTTTTAGGCATATCTGTCCACATAAATGCGCAATATATTTTTTACCAAAATTATTAAATTGCATGCCCGTACGCACGTCCCTGATGAAGCTATGTACACCATATTAATACTAAAAAGATTTAGTATTTTAAGTAATTTTAACAATTCAAGTATCATTGAAATTGGAAAAATAAGAAAACTGTAATACCGTGCATCTCAGAAACGAAGGAAGAATGGAGCCATGTTGAAGGAACTATTTGTCTTATTTTTGGGTGAGGAATCTTTTTTTAAACAATGACACATATTTTCTGAAACACCTTGTATGCTATGTATCCATTTACAGGGTAAATGCAAAACTTCAAAAATCGATAGAACAAATAGAAATAATGGTAGTTTTCTGAAGAACCTTAATTCGATTCCATCTTCACCGTTTCTGAGATGCAGGGCTTGGAAGTTTCATTTTATTTTCAGTTTATATTCTATATCACCGACACTTATTATGATATCGATCTAAAATTAAGTACACATAGTATATTTACCAAAATCAATAGCACGAGAAATATTTTATTGGAAAATATATATTGGGTAACATACTTTTGGGAACCGTGGTCTGTTTCAGAGAACGCAAATTTTTCTTGTACAACGTCACTATCACTTTTGGTCATCACTCATCAATATAGCATCCCTGATTTATTTCGGAACTTTTATGTCACTTCGTGTTCGATATTGGTGACACAAAAATAAACTTCGGTAATTATTTAGTATACGATAAGATGCTTATATTTTCCTGAAAATTTTTCTACCCCCAAAATAAGGTACGCTGAACACGAATATGAAGTTTTTTTTCGCCGAAGACAAGCCGTTCATGAGAAAAAAAATTAAAAAAATTGCGTTTCCACTCACATCTGTCATTTTATTGTGATATATTTAACACTTCCTGTTACTAATTTTACTATTTTAATGCTTAAAAGACGATGTTACTTTTATCTTGTACAGAAATATAATGTTTTACACATTAAAAACCATGTTTTAAATACGAAAATTTATGGAAAATGCTGTACCGTGACAAATCATGCATAGTCACGGAGAAGGTAGGTGCGATTCTATTCTCTTGTGTCTAAAGATACGACATTGTATAACTAGCGTTCAGTTTAAAACCAGGATCGGATCATTTTTAGGGTAAGTTGCTCATTTAGTCGACAACGTAATTAAAGAAATGGATTATATCTTTAAATATGTTATTATTCAGCAAGGACCAACGAGAATGTATGAGCAATTATCTTTGCCAGGAAAGGAGAGGGAATAGGTATTAGGTTAGGTTAGGTTGTATTATTGCACAAATCTACACATCATCAGATGCTCATTGCACATTGTCATATCTTGTACAAACATCCCTAACTACCCTTAAATAAATTAATAAGATTGCATTCTTCAATAACATTAAGAATTATTCCTTGCCCTATAAATTTTGGGTGAAAAAGGGTAAGTTTTAAATAGGGTGCCTTTTACATTGGATTATGGTTACAATAACCCGTTATAATGAAACCACCCTTTCGTCATATTAAAATTATTCACTAAACCAACCCTTTTTATTATAACCATAATCCTATGTAAAAAGCACCCTATTTAAAACTTACCCTTTTCCACCCAAAATTTATAGGGCTAGGAATAATTCTTAATGTTATTGAAGAATGCAATCTTATTAACTTATTTAAGGGTAGCTAGGGATGTTTGCACAGGATATGACAATGTGCCATAAAATGATGTGTAGAGTATATTGGTATAATTGGTTTTGTGGTATCTCACAGGGGCGTGTTCTGAAAATCACCGAAAATAAAAATTCAGGAAATAAATAAAAATTGCAATAAATAAATAAATAAAAGCTAATGAAACAAATTTTACCTTGTCGCCCAATCGTCTGTCATTACGAAACTGTTAAATATAGTGGGAAATTGTTTGCGAGGCACTTTAGACACTATCTGAAACGCGACGCTAATTTCATATACATTTTAGTTGCATTTTTATCATGCAATGGCGTTATCCCAAATACAAAGCTGTTTTTCTAAGGAAAAAAATTGCTCTTATAAAAAATGACGTATACTATACTCCAAACCATTTAGAGCGTTATTGGAGTGAGGGAAATAATGCAAATCGCTAGATATATCCAGTGTAAAAAGTGACAGATGTCTGTGAAAGTGCAAATTTTTTTTATTTTATTTCTCCATAACGACTTGTCTCCGGCGAAAAAAAACTTCATATTCGTGTTCAGCGTACCTTATTTTGGGGGGGTAGAAAAATTTTGAGGAAAATTTAAGTATCTTATCGTATACTAAATAATTACCTAAACTTCAAATACACCGAAGTTTTGGAACTGTTTCTTAAATAAACTGCCATTATATCGACTTGTTCTATCAATTTTTGAAGTATTGCAAAAATAAATGACTCACTTTGTATACAATTGGATAAACACAAAACAGTTTATATTATTGAAGAGCGATAAAGTAATTAAGTCAGCACCAGATGACTGTTAATCCTTAGTAACCGTTTTCTTAAAATTTCAATATATTTGCAAAATGAAGATAGTCCCACACTAAGCATTAAAAGAAATTTTTTCTTACTCTTAGACTCTATTATTATATGTTTGCTACTGCTAGATGGAAAGTACAGCGTATATAAAGTTTTATTGTTCGACTGCTCTCATCGGTTCCTTAATGTAACACCAGAAAGCTCTACAATGAAGACATGGCCTCATTGATTTATTGCAACTAAATTTTTATTGTCTAAATACAGTATTTAAAGTTGAGTTCAATTTAAAATAGTTAATATTTAAATTCATTTGTACATACAGGATGTTCTAAAAATGCACAGCACTAGTTACCTAACGTTAAAATAAGACAAAAAGTTCCTGTGAAATTGGGTTCAACAACATTTCGTTTCCGAGATCAGAAAATGACAATTTTCTGTTAATAAAAAACGATTTTTTGAATGTTCACGATATTTAGTGCAACTGAAAAATAAAGAAATAATTTTAAGAGACAATAACAAACACAGAAAGAAAGGTGGAAAGGATTATTTGAAATTTTGCTAGTAGTTGATTGGAGTTCTTTTTCCATGAAAGGTCTGTGAATGATTTAACGTTTGATGTGACTTTGTTGGTAGCCTCTATTGATTTATTTATTTTTGCTTTATTTTTTTTCTCGTTTTAGGCTTATAGCCATGCAGCCAAGCTTAAAAAGAATATCACGAATGCAACAATAACTTTTCCCTAAGCTAATTCCTAAGAGAACACCACTAATAAAAAACCAATACTAACCAGCGATGTAAAACGAGCTACACACTTCTTATCTAGAAATCTTTCAGGACTTTCTTAATTAATACATACTAGGTAAGACTACGGAAGGGAGGAAAAATATTAACAGATTACAAGAAAACAGAAGATGCGAAAACTAAGCTAACCTAATCTATCGTTTCAATTTAGACGCCTCCAGAAATGAAATTAAGGCGTCGAAGATTTTCTCTGTTATTTAATGATGGTAAAGAGAGGAGTTTAAATGGGGTCTGTATATTATATTTAATAATGCACTGGCATAGTTTGTTGCTTTGTTGTGTATTGCTGGGACTTTCAAAAAAGATATGGTAAAGATGACCAATAGATTTGCAGGGAATATTTTTATTTTGTTAAACAGAATAATTAAAAAAATATGAATTCTGTCTTATACAATTTATGTTGCAATTAAAATATGCATTGTATGTTAATAAAAAAGTGTTCTTCTTAAGCGAAGAACGCTCTTTTTTACATACTTTATATATTTTATTCTAAATAACACTGGCAGACAAAAAAATATGTTCTTGTGTTGTAACATGTACCTGAATAGCAAATCCCATTGGAATAGAGCCTTCTAAATATAGAAATGACAAGTAAAAGATCGTAACATGTAACGTTTTCTTGTTATCATTAATAAAACATTTATGGGCAGGAATAACATTATTGTCAATTTTACTAATCTATTTATTGCTATATCTCAATGATGTCTATGACATATAAGGGTGAGCTTTAAATGCGTAGTTATATTTTAACCCTCAATATATTTCGTCATGTACAATTGATTGGCACTGTAAAAAAAATTTTTTTGAACAAAAAAAATTTTTAATTTCTGATATTTTTTTCGACCTCCATCCACTGACATTTTGATAGTCACTGGATAACTTTGTAAACGCCGTTCACAGAAATGACGTAACTGAAGGCAGTGTTGCCACTGTCAGAGTTCTTCATCACAATTATCCTAACTCATGAATTGCAAATTTTGAATTTTTAAAAAAATTATTGCCTTTTTGTCACGGACATTTTGTGAGACGATATTAGACTTATTTAATATCAATGTAGACGCCGCAGCAAAATAAATGTAATAGTTTATAAAACATTGAGCTCAATTTTGAGAAAGCATGATATCTGTACGCACAGGCCGAAAATAAGAAATAAACCTCAAGGCGACCAAGACGCGATTGATAAGTCCTTTGTGGAATGCGACACTTGTCACTTGTAGCTTGCTCTTAAAATAAAAGGTATTAAAAGTATCTGTTTATCTATTTTTCCTTGTAAAATTAGGTAATCCTGACACTTTTTTTATAAATAAACAGAGCTCGTCCCGTAGGCACCAAATATTAAAAATATGCAATACTTTTTCTGTGTATTTTAAATTATTATTATTGTCTCTGATTTATAGTTTAAGTTTAATATGGTTTATTTCTAAAAATGAATCAAAGTTGAAAATAACCATTTTAAAAAGACGCATTTACTTTAAAAGAACGAAAAAGCAGATTTGTTTACTTACCTAATACAATAGTTACTACATGAATATATCATATGGGCTTGACGTTTGGATAACATTCCATAGCCGTTTTGCTTGTCTAGCATTCTTACCTACTTGAAAATATGCCTTTAACATATCCAGCATTAGAATAACAAAATTAGTAGCTATGGTTAATCACTACTTTTCACAAAAATGAAGCACCAAGGAACAAATTATAAATAATAAATTTCGGTAACATAGTAACTCAAAACTTCGAATTACAAATTCAATCACAAAAAACTATAAATAACGGTATTAAACACATTTTTGTAAATGCTAATGCAGACAGGTACGCGACCACTCGCGAACTATCAACAACACTGATTTTTACGTGAGGTGAAATGTTGCCAGATATGTGAGATTTTCACATAGGTTATAAATTTCATTATGAGTAAATCATGATGCTTTTCAAAAAATTTCTGTTGACCTAACTGACGGATAATTTAGCTAACTGAGCATTGAAAAAACGGGTCTTACCATCGCAACAGAAACAACTGAAAACAGCAAAAGTCTATTATTTATTTGGGCTTGCACAACTAGCGCTGTTTTCGCAAGGTTCCGATTTATAAAGATCTACGTACATGGTATAAAATTTAATTCAGTTTACTTTTTTTAATGGAAGAACTGATCGAGGTCGGGGCTGACGACCATATTTGACTTTTTTATTAACTTTTTTGCTAATATTGGTGTAAAATGGTAGAAATTTTTAAATAATGGTTTTATTACTTAAAAAAGTGCAGGAACACAAGGGAAAATAATGGTAAAAATACCATGAAAATGGTATGTCTGGCAACACTGATTAGGTGCATGGTTAGATGTGTGCAGATCATAGGATACATGCGCCACGGTAATATCACAGTTTACATTATGGCGTGGTTGAATTTTTATCATGTAATGGCCTATTCCGAATAAAGTGCTGTTTTCTCAAGAAATAATTGTTCTTTTTTATAAAAAGTGACGTATACTATCCTCCTAACCGTCCAGAGTATTATGGAGGAAAAAAATGCAAACTGTTAGGTACGACCAGTGTAAAAAATGAGAGAAGTGTGTGAAAATACTATTTTCCATCACCTGATTGTTATTGTGTTGCACCTTCAGTGTTTTACTATGAGAGGCGAATTAAAATAGTAGAGAGCTGATTTATTCCTTGAACCTTTACACATTTTAAATAATTGTAATAGCAGAGGGTAAGTACCTAATAATAATCTTTTTATAAACTTTGAAAAAATGAGATGGGAACATTAAATTCTTCTCGAGATTTGCTAAGAAGTTTACTGTTCATCAGAAAAATTAGTTTTAGTTGTACGTTCCATATGAAACGCTTAAAAAGAAATGTTGATTGGTGCAAGAAAAAGTCAAAATTGTATATTTCTCACATTGAAAAAGTATTTCAAAATGTTTAAAATTATTCTAAATGGAGCAATTAATCGTTTAAGTAGGTATTTATTTCATCCAATGTTATTATAAATTCGGGAATGAACTTAATGCTGGCCCGGTTTTTTAATCGTGGGTTAGCTAAACTCACACTTTTAAATTAAGAATTTTTTCAATTTTACATTTGTTTTGGAAGTGGTTATAGCAACAATTATTTTATGCTAAAGTAACTTTTAGTTGAAGTGGTTTGTATTAGAATTTCATCGATTTTTGTGAAAATATAATGCTAGGTAACCTCCAACTTATGTTAACCAACGATTGTAAAATCGCGGTTAGGTGAGAAGAATTGCATAAGATATGCGGCAACGTTGCTTCAGTCCATTACATCATTTTAGCTAAGATATAGAATGTTTCCCAGTAACCAGCAGTTCTAAAACAGTTTCATCATATTTTTTGAGTCAATAACTCAGTTACACGTGAAAATTTAAAAAAAATGTGTCAGAGGGTTTCTACAGATGTCAAAAATCGGTGGTTTAAATATTACTACACACTTAAGACTCACCCTGTATTAGGCTTACATAAATATATCTACAAAGATTGAGAATAATTTTTGAATATGCTTTATTTTTTTCTTTTATGGGGGTCAAATCGTCTCGCATTAAGAACCAATAGTAATCACCCATCATCGCTGGACCCCATCGTCCTTGTTAACAAATTTTCATTGTCCTGATATCTTGATGAAATCTTTATTCTTACTCGTCACTTACCGCACCAATTTTCAGGAAAAAAAATTTGAATGAGAATGCAGAAAGTGAATTTTTAAAGACATACATCAACCAAGCGTTTGGTACGAATCTAAAAATTCGCTTACTAGTTGCTTGTAGTTCTCATCTTTTTGTTCCCTAAAAATCCCCTGACTACGTTTACAAATGAGTTCCAAGCTCAGAGTTTCTCTCAGTTGAGTGTTCCTTTAAAATCTGCATCGACAAGCAATTTTTTAATTTGAGGCCCAATAAAATGCCTTCTTTAAGTTTGGCGTCACTCAATTGAGGAAAAGTTCTTTTAAGTATTTAAATCTTTCACCCTTTTTATTGATAGCCTTCATCATTTTCATTAGCCCAAGTATAATATGAAGAGGTGGTAAAAAAACATTATTAGGTTCTACAAGTGGCACACATTACTAGTTCCTGATTCAAATTGTTTTTTTTAAGTATACTACTTCACACACATCTTCTGCTTTAAATTTGGAGGTAGTCTAATTTGTATGGTGTGTTTTATGTGTTTTTAATATTTGGAATTTTATGTTTCCAGTCTATAAATGTTTTATGATTTTAGTATGAGTATGTTTACTGTTATATTAATTTTTGTTTTAGGAAACAGTTAAAAACCTGAAATTTAGCAGAAAGAAGCAAAGACTCCAACAGAGTAAAATGCAAGTTTTTCTAAAATTAGAGCCTGCATTCGAACTGCTCAATTGCATTATGTTAAACTAATACAATGAAATGTAAGATATTCCAAATAACTGGGAAATATTTGTCTCATTTTTAATGAATATAAAGTCAGTGTGTCAGCTACAGGTGCCTATCTCATCAAGTAAAATAGTATCGATTTGCATAGAGCAACATCTTGCATTGCACATCTGTTCTCGTTCAGTTTGATCCTATCTATGACTCTCGTAAAAATGTATTTGTCGCTTCGACAAACTTATTTGTGATACTCTAATTTTATACAAATGTCTGTATATATTTCATGTGACACATAATATATTTAAAGATTGCATGTTGTCATTGGAAATGCAATTCTGAATTATAAATGGTCGATTGTGTAATACGCATATAGATATTTTCAAATATTATTCTATATGTTTTCACAACTCATTTTGTGAAGCATTATATTTTATATAAAGAGGTGAATCTTATTTTGTAAATTTGCTCGATTCGGTGGAAAGCTGATGCTAAGGTTTAAGTTAATAAATCTTGCATTGAATTGCTTACAGAGAAAGCCCGAAATCTGTATTGTCTTTTTGACTAAAAATCTGAAAAGACCAACATTAGAGAACATAATGTTTTCTGCAAAAGACGCCATTTTATATTTTCCATTCAAGTTGGCGATTTTTATAAAGTTCTGTGAATCAGCAACATTTTCTTTATGTGGCGAGCGTAACACCTACTTTACATTGTTTAGAACGGTAATAAAAGTAAAACAACGGATACTGCGACTAGTAAAATAAAGGACTTTATTTTGAAATGCTGTAGAACCTAAATTCTCCAAAAAGATTTAATAAACTCGAAAAAAATAATGTTACCAAAAAATCACCCAGATCACATAGAAGGCCCTCAGCTATTAGAAACATCTAAAAAATGCTCGAGACCGAAACTACACTGTTCAAAGTATCACATGTCACATCACTTTTTTAGCAAATTAGATAAAGAATAAAAACCATATTCAAAACTTCAAACCGCAATTTTTTATCTCAATTCTCCGATTTTTAAAAGCCAAAGTAGTAAAATTAATTTTCATTAAAAAACCGCTCCGCAGCATAATGCGCGACGGCTGGCGCCGCGACGCACTACAGATAATAAAATGACCAAAACTCATAAAAGAAGTTCATAAAAAATAACTACAAACCAGTCTGATCGATTTTGTTGCAAGCCGAGAGGCCCTGCTAAATTTTAATTTCAGTGGTCGACAGAAGTAAATAATTTCAGAAGCGAAAGCCATTGTAAAATAGCAAGTTAAACTTCTGTATTTCAATACATAAATTTTAAAAGATGCTAGTCGCACACACAAAAATTTTATTTTTACTAAAATCAAATAAACAAATAATAGTTAACATTAAAATAAAATAGTTTAAGAAGAATTAATTTCCACAGCGCTTAATCCAGATTTATCTATAAGAGACTTGTAAAATTGGAGTTTGGTACACCGTGTAGACAATTCAGGGTAGACAGACCATGTCGGAGATTTCACCACATCGGAAGCTTTTGAGACAGGGCGGCTTTGTTACTTTTACGTGCTTGTAAAAACATGACATCATGCTAACATCGCTATAGATGACGACACTACCCCTATAAATATAAAATTTGAGACAAGTTGGAGACAATTACACCATTCGACACTGAAGAGCAAAGCATCGTGGTAGTGAATTCACTTTATAAGTACAAATTTTTCACTTTTGCATTAACACAGACTTGATGTCCCTTCAGGGAATGATAAATAATTAATTTTAAAACCGGTTGTGAACCCCATTAATAAACACCAACTGATCTACATCCCTCAGTCTTTCGTTGACTGTTTCACGGGTAAATAGATCTTCACGGGTCCAAGAAGTCGTAAGATAGTCACTAAAGTTTCTCCGCGCACCAGGCTGGGCTATTTTTTTTGATACGCAGGACACGAAGGCGGCGTCAACTATCTATAAAATGTTTTTACAACATTCACCATGAAAACCAGAAGCACTTCTTCGAGTGACTTTTTTATCATTCGTGGATTTTGGGTTGAGAAGTCTACCGTCATCAGGTTTTACTGTAAAACCCTGCATTGTTTTTTATTTAAAATGAAAATAAATTTTCAAATTTACTTTTCATTTTAATAAAATCAATTAAGCATAAAAAGATACACTGCTCAAAATAATTTTTTTCAAATTCGAGAGAAAATTTTTAACAAACAATTTTTTGGTTTTTATAAATCGATCACAAAAAAAAGTTGCTGAAGTCTTGCGCGACCTTTTTCGCAGGCTAGTACTATTCGAGTTGTAGGTCAACTTCCAGTCTGCTGAATTTCAACAATTTTCAAGAAAATTTTTTGTGATTGTGAATTTTACGTTCATCTAAAGGGATCCGCAGTCCAATTTTATTTTTGGTCTTAATGAGATTTTACGCTTTTAAAATCACCTGATCTCACTAGTAAAATTTAATTTTGTAAAGAACCCTCTGTTCATATTGTTTTTGGCCTTCAGCGACTTTGAAAAACCAAATTTCATAATTCAAAAAACACTGACATAACAAAAACTGGCAGTGTTTTGATGCTATGGAGATAAGAAAGCTCCTCAAGTTGAAATCTAGCTTGCTTTGTTATCGTCACAGTTAAAGTTAAAGATTAAATGGCGGACTAGGACGACTGGAAATAAATGTTAATATTTTAGACAATACGACTATAGTGAAAACTACTGCAGAGAAGACGACCCTGAGTGCAGGGGTAAGTAACTTGTTACCAAGCTAATAGGCGATGAATTAGAAAATTATAATACCATTTTGTATTGAGCACAATCGTGGGTCCTTAAAGATATATCATAGAGTACTGGTATCTTTTCAGTACATGTCAAATTCAAACTTATTTTCACTATTTCTAATTATTAATATATCTAAAAATGGTAGTTCTTCAGAGATTTCAATTTTATACATATAAATTTAACTAGAATGGAAACAACTGTTTAATTTAGAAATAAAATTGTCAGTATCAACTGACTTGTATCAAGCGCTGCAAAAAAAGAAACATCATCAAAATACCTAAGCCAAACCCTGGGAAAATACTCGCTTTCCCTTTTTTTACTTCTATCTCTAATCTATATGGAAGAGACTGGCAATGAATGATGACAAAAGGTCACCCATTGCTATTCCTTTATGTTGTTCGAAGAAATTATCGTTGAATCGAAAACAATTTTTGTTTCATGCAAAGTTTAGTGAGTTGAAGATATTTTTTTATTACATCTCTTGATTAAGATTGTTTGATTCGAATAGATCACTAAGGTGGTCCAAAGTCTGTGGTATCGGAATACTTGTAAAAAATGAATAAACGTCAAAGGAGATCAAAATTTCACCTTCTTGCAACTGAATATTTTTTCACCTTATTAATGAAATTAGTGAATTAATCACAGAGGAACTAGGTGGTGCAATAGGTAAACTGTGGCGGAAACAATTGCTGAAATAATCGACTTTCCTGGTTTATATATCTTAGGCAAACAGGAGTATGTAGTGGATATATCATCCTTCGGAGGTTGTTAGAGCAGACTGTTCCTAGTCTATATGTTAGATAAATGAAGGATTTCTACTCTTCGACAAAGAAGAAGTTCGGAAAATTTCTGGTTGATAATGCGCCTCGTCCTCTGATGTCGGTGATTGGTCTTAGTAGCGGGAATAGGCCGACGTTAAATAAATGATTAAAAAAATGACGTTTCCACTTATACAACTTTTGACATTTTTTTAAACAATTTTAAATAAATAATAGGTGCATTATCCATGGATCTCCAAACTTTTCAATTAAAAAAGGGAGAAGTTATACGAGTAGATATTCTCACATTTTAAATCAAATCAATATGACCCAACAAAAAGAATTATACAATAAATGGAGGTACACATAAACAGGTTATTAAGCGTTACGAGGCTATTTGCTCATAACACCTAATTATGTCAAAATTCAATTTTCGACTCAATTGCTTGACGTGAAAATCCACAATAATCGATTTCTGCACGTTGGCCCCTTGTCGAAGTATTCTTTTAACTTGGCGTTCTGAGTTTTGACTTTTCGTCAAACGATATTACAAAAAATTTATCTACTCCTTACTTAAAAAACGTAAAGCACTACAAACTTGCCCAAAGTTTGAAATGCATCAAATATTATTTTTCTGCTCTCAGCACAGGAAGAGAGAATATATATCCGATAAATGCACGCATCGATGAATTTAAAAATTAGCCCTAGTTTAAATTCAGTCATTTAGGAGTCTTAGCTTAGGGCAGCGGAGATGGGTGGTTTTTGTTACAAATAGAATTGGTATAAATAATTCATGAATATATTACCCACCAAGTAGACTGTTGAGGGTTGCTTAGATTATAAAAGATTAGTTTAAAACTGATATGCAGCTAATTATATTGTGGCAAAGTTTTTTAATAAGCTGTCACCAGACAACTAATTCGAGAAAATATTTTATGCCAGATTATAATAAATTCTGCTTAATAGTGCATAGTCATTTGGTGGGTTTTTATCTGTTACTGTCTTATATAAACATTATCTTCACTGTCTATTTGTTATTACTATTAAAAACTTGAAAAAAGTCTTATTTTTTTAGAAAACAACTTAATACCCGGAGTTGAGTCAGGATTCCATAAAAAATCACATCTACCAGCTTATGTGCACTGTTGACGATATACGAAACAATACAAAGGAAGCGTTACGTGTTTAATACTGTTAGATTTAGTAAAGCTTTTGAAGCGTTTGATCAGTCTGTTTTCACTGCAAAACCGCATACTTTAGTTTCTCGAAAGTGTTGCATACTTCCTTTTCAAATGATCAAGTCAGTGTGTTTTGTTAAGTAGAGACGGAACAATTTCAAAATACAGTTTTATATCTACAAGAAAATGAGTACCACAGGATTCTATTTTAGCGCCTATTTAGCTTGAACATACTTGGCAGCCATAGGTGATAACTAGAGCCTGATCCGAGGTCACCTGGCCGACAGAGCCGTCATATGTTTAATAATACTTGAATAAGTACAGTAAATGGAAATAAATTTTAACAATAATGTTACATTTTATAAAAATTTGTATAAAACTCACCCTTTTAAGCAGATTTATGAAGTAGTTTGGTTGTCGTCATCACAAAGTGGGGAAGATCTATAGTATAATAGCATCAGGTATGTTTCTACAGCTGTCTCCGTCAGCGATGTTCGCTTTGGTGAAAAAATATGTTTGCATTTTGAAAATGACCATTCGACATCTACGGATGTAATACAGGCATAAGTAAAGCAATCTGTGAACTCACTTAACGAAGTTGTAGATGCACCATCACAAATTTGTCTTAATTTGCTAAAATCAGGATCTTTCTGTAATACACTCTCGAATTTTTCATTAACGCGATTATTTTTTGCGTCATTTATAGCCTGTAGCTGTGTATTTACGTCGTCCACTATTTGCGCGATTCCACTAACGACAACGAACTATTTTGCAATTTTTCTATTGCGTCGTGTAGTCCTCTATAATTGTTATTAATAGTTTTTAAATCTGTTTCAAGGGAAACGTCTTGAAAGCTTGTCTGGTTTTCCCTAATTGCTGCAGCCTCGTTGGGGTTGAACTGTAGTATCACAGCTTTTATTTGTTGAAAATATTCAGCATAATAAAAAAGCCATTTTCAACCACGTTCTCCAACGTGTAAGAAGCGGCTCTGGTGGTTCAGGGGATACCCAGGACTTTGCTCAGCGCAAATGCTCAGTCGTTTAGGAGATTGCAGAAAAACTTTTTTGTATTTGCTATTAATGCATCTACCTCTGGAAAACATTTTCCGAAGTCGTTTCTGCCACAAGATGTAACGCATGCACTTTACACGTAACATGTAAAAACCTACAATTGTCTCTTTGAAAATAACGGCCTACCATACGCATTGTCGCAGCACCAATGAGTCACAAACATCAATACTTGACTTATTGAAAGTTCAAATTTTTCGAATGTCTCCAACACCTCGTAATTATTTCGCCCGTACACGCAGTTAGTCTTTTACTAGCTAGTAAAAGTGGAAATGTTAGTTTAAGAGGGCCCAGTACACATACTATAATATTTAAAATAGAATTTTTTACAATCTGTCGTCTCGTCAATACATAACCAGAGCCGTGTATTTTCCAACCACATTTAATCCTATTTACAATGTCTTCACGAACAACTGGAATATATCTACGTAACGATGTACGACTTGGTAAGTTCACCTGGGGATTGTATTTATTCCAAAACTTCCGAAATGGTTGTTTATCCAGTATGTGTATCGGAATATTACAGGCTATTAACATTAACAATAAATCAAACATAAACTGAGTTGTCAAAGGCATGCCATTTTTTTATTTTGGATGTTGCACGGTGTTCATGACGACGACAATCCGTTTGTGCCAGCACATTAAGTCTTGATTACAAATTTTACAAATTATTTTACATCCGTCATAGAATAAATCCGGAAATTCACCGATAAATTTATTCACTGTGTCCGCGTACGGTCGTTTTACCCTTTGGCGCGTTTGACATTATGTATAATTTATAGGTACAACCTCACGCATTAACCTTTCAAATAAGACTGCAGCGTAAATCACTTCTAAATCGGCACGTGTGACGCCATCGCAAGACCGTTGGCTGTACTCCAGCCACCTCGGACAGCTCTAGTGATAACATACATAAGGTAAAACTGTTTTAATATGTTGCTGACTTATGGCTACAATTTTCTTTTTTCTCTTTATTTGGCCAGCAATAAAATTTCAAATTCAATCCATAAATTTAATTGGGACCAAAAACGTATCATCATCCATGTCAGAAAGGAGAGCCGGGAGATAGTGCTCACCTCAAGTTTCTCTACTTGTTTGTTTTATGAGATAAGTTATTGTAGTTATTAAGTATTTAATTGTAAATGTAATTAGTAGTTTAATTTCTCTAAACTGTTTTGTAGATCCAGCAATAGTTAAAATATATAGATCGTACTCTAAGTTACAATTATCTTTTGATAAAAGATGTATTACGTAAGTACAATGTTTTTGGGGTAAATAAATGTATGTTTATTATTGTTATAATTTTTAAACGTTTGTATTTTAGACTTACGTGAAACCACTGGTTGTTCCATTCAGTAAATAACTTTTTTATGTATTTTTTTAATGCATAAAAAAGTATAAACATGATTGCAAACCTAAACAATGTGAACCAAAGTACAATATTTTAAATATGTATTTGGATACAGAAAATCTACAAATTACAGCATATAACGATATTACTAACTCGTATCATGTGCTTTTTATGTGCTATTTCAGTTTGGGAGATATTCTAGTAACGCGTAACGGTGCAAATGTTTTTCCAATACAAAGGATGTCGATAAGATTGTATCCGACCTAAAGTAGAGATATTCTGGTGAAGAGTTTAAACAAGTATTTACCTACGTAGTTATGTACATTAACCACGTATTTTAGATATTGAACACAATAAATTAGAGTATAGCACACATAGCGAAATTCATAGATATCCACAAAGCTGAAAATACTAATGACAAGCATGAATTGGATGGCGTTAACGCAAAAGGAAACGGTACCCTCATGAGAAATACTCGTAACTCTATAAAAAAAATTCCAGGAGGCACTAAAAACAAAATAATTAAGTATTTGGAACTTTGTTTTTTTCACTACAGAATTTGAGTTATGATAGACACATTATAGTATGTAGCATAATAATAATAATAACAATAATATAATAAATAGAATTTTTAAAACTCCAAGTTCCTATTAAATAAAAACCAGTGTTACGTTTTAAATGTAATTTATAATAATAACATTATTAAAAGAGATTTTGTTCGTTATCAAACCTTTTCTGCTAAAACAAAACTTCTTAAAACACACTTTTAAAACAAAATAACAGCCATAGGATAGCAAATTTCTACAAAATTTAAGTAAATAATGGGAGTTATGAGGTATTCCATGGAAGAATTGGCGCGCGAAAGAGTTCCGTGGTTTTGTTTAGTCGAATATTAAATTCTGGGCCGAGCTCCAATTGGTTTTAACGATGACCCTGGATGGCAGGAGCCGAGGAGACTATCCGGCTTTACTTCTATCGCATCCCTGTAGGTCTGGACCAACCTCGTAAGGCCTGCTCCACCGACATCCCTGTCCACAAATGCGAACGGTGTGATCGTTTTGATTAGACCTTCCCAGTCCTGACTTCTTCGGTCCCGCCGATTGGGGCCTTTCTCTTCTGGCGCTTTTTTTCTTTGTGTCCGTTCTGCGTCGGCTGTTGGCTCCCGGAAGAGTCGTCGTGTCGAGGAAGAAATTCCGGGTAACACTATGGAGATTCAATATTTACTTAACAAATAAGTTTAACTTTAATTCAACAGATGGTATTAAAATCTCAAAAACGTAAAAAATGGAGATACGAGGTTTTCGTATGAGGGTATCGATATTCGGTTACTAGATCTCAAAAACGTAAAAAAATGGAGTTACGAGGTTTTCATATGAGGGATCAATATTCGGTTACTAGATCTCAAAAACGTAAAAGATGGAGTTACGAGGTTTTCGTATGAGGGTATCGATATTCGGTATACTAGAGGAAGCCACACACCTCTCTGAAGCATCAAAAATATAAGATATTATATGTGCATTCTTTTCACTGCTCTAAGTGAGCTTACAGTTATTTTCATTTGTGATTGGTGTAGGCGGTTTTCAGGAACTTGCCAAACTAACCACAAATGAGAATATCTGAGTTAACTTATTTAGAGTTGTGAAAAAAATACACCTGATGGCAGAATGAAGCAGTATTAAATTGGATTTATCATTTATTGTATACTAATAAAGAACCAAGCGACATAAGTGTTGTTTCTGATTATGTATTTGTTTTCAGTGTTAAAGTGGTTAAAATAATATCTACCAGAATTATATTAATCATACAATAGGCACTAAATAAGGAATATATTGATTTTGATCGATTCATTATTAAATTAGGACTAAATGTAACATAATCTAACAAATTGCATGAACTTGGTCCTGTATTATTATTCACAAAGTATTTTCGCTTGGATCCAATTTAGTTTTTTTGTTCCTAAACTCAAAAATAAAATTTTACAATAATATTTTCCACCAATATAAAATATCAAGTTCCTGGATCTTGTTAAAAAACAGTTTTTTTTTAAATGAATTTTTTTAAAAGAAACATTTTTAAATAAAAAATTAATCCTAACAGTTTGAGTTTTGCTATTTGTATAAACATTATAACATAGTCAAATAAAGCTATGAATATGCTTAAAGCCACAAGACGTTTGATATTAGATTAAAAAAATTTTAAATGCGTTTTTCTCCTATTTGATTTTTTGACAGTTCCATTTTCGTTAAAGCCATCCACTTAAAATTAAAATTTCAATTTGAATTTTTAAATAACTGTTAGATGTTTCATTAAATAACTGGTTACGCTTTGTTTTTTATCACATAATTTTCGGGTTGATTAACAAAATGAAATGTCATCTAATTTTGCATATCGCTTTTAATTGTTGAGCCAACTCTCAAGGATTGACTGATTAGATTCAATTTACTTTTAATAACATAACATTTTACTTCTGACAACAAAATTAATATTTTAATAAATACACAAAAACAAATTTCTTTGTTTTGCATTGGTTAGAAATTTATTTTTAGGTATTTATTAAATTATTTATAATAATTTTATTAAAAATAAACTGATTATATAATGGAGTAACCATTATTTAATTTGATTAAAAGATATTTTCAAGTCCTAATAATATTTATTATACGATACGATAAAGCTGAATTCTTGTAGAAATTAAAGCAAGTAAGAAAAAAAGTAAGAGTAAGAAAACAATAAAAAAAATTCATTTTAAATAAAGGGTGTTTTAATATGAGCGCAATATTTCAAGGTTCAATAAAACATGGTTTTCTGTAGCAAAGTATTGAAATATTTATTTTAGTTATAATGTAGACATTTGGTAGTTATGAGTGGAACAACACATCTGGTAAATGGCCGCCACGGCTTTGCTGGCACACGCGTATCTTTTTTGGCGAAATTTTGAAAAACGGTGTTGCGGTGTTTCGTTGATATAGCGTCTAATTTCAGTCTTCAATACTTCGGTGGTCGCGCGCTTGTTAGCATAAACCTATGTCTTCAGATAACCCCATAGCCAAAAGTCCAAAGGTGTTAAATCGCAAGATCGTGGCGGCCAATTCTGGTCACCAAACCGAGAGATGACACGACCAGGAAAAGACTCGTGCAAGATTGTCAATGTTTCACTGGAGGAATGGCAAATGGCACCGTCTTGCTGAAACCACATGTCCTCAAGAGCAATATCTTCCAATTGAGGCACAAAAAACCAGGTTATCATAGCACGATAATGTTCGCCATTCACCGTTACTGCGTTACTTGCTTCGTCTTCGAAGCAAAACGGTTCAATGATTCCTCCAGACCACAATGCACACCAGACAGTGACACGTTTTGGATGCATTGCTTTTTCATGAATCATTCGTGGATTTTCTGAGCCCAAATGCGGCAATTTTGCCTATTAATAGAAACCACTCGAGGTGAAAATGGGCCTCATCACTGAAAATGATTTTGTTGGTATCTGTCTCCTGTCGACCTGGCATCTTATGACATCATGACAGCCAACCTGGCGCGCATTCAAATCTTGTGTTCTTATTGAAACACCTTTTAGTTTAATTTAGTTAACATAAGCGTAGGAATAAAAATGGGGGGAGGGGTTCAACGTGCTAAATGTCCTAGTTGTAAGTTTTCAGTATTGATGAAACTGGTCATAATTTGTTAAAATACTAATTTTACCAAATTTAAAAATGATATCTACAAAGACTCGAAAAGTACAGTAACTTTTTTTTATTTTCAAGCTTGAAGGCCGGACA
>JANEYF010001429.1:0-67560 GCA_029963845.1 Rhamnusium bicolor | reverse complement strand
ACCCATCCTTCTGTTCAGTTCAGTTTATATTTAAATGAAAGTAAAATCTGTGTATAATTTAGTTTACTTGAAAATGTCCGAATAGGATGAAACTAGTTGTAAAATAACAAATAAAGTGAAAATTAGACAAGTAATAAAAAAGTGTTTATAATTTTTTAAATCAAAATGGATTTTCACACAGTAACTTCATCTTCAATCAACATTTAGAAATCGGCCTGTCAAGCAACCCAGATGAAACTAAACTACAGATTATTTCCTCAAAAAATTCTCCGTTATTAAACTTATTCAGATAAACTGCTGCTAATAAAAATCACACCATAATATAATTTACTAGCTTGGAAAAACCCCTACATTTAAAAACATAACATCTGTACAAATTTGAATTATATTATCAACCATAAAGTGACCCATCCCTCTATTCAGTTCAGTTTATATTTAAATGAAAGTAAAATCTGTGTATATAATTTAGTTTACTTGAAAATGTCCGAATAGGATGAAACTAGTTGTAAAATAACAAATAAAGTGAAAATTAGACAAGTAATAAAAAGTGTTTATAATTTTTTAAATCAAAATGGATTTTCACAAAGTAACTTCATCTTCAATCAACTTTTTGAAAGAGGAACTAGTCTGAAAACGTTTTTTTTATAATTTTATGGTTGCTGTGAGTTTTTCTATTTATTTATGTCTATAGTTTTATATTTTTGGGACGTTAGTTTCAGACTAATTGTTATCAGTAAGATGAAAACTGAAATTTCAAATTTCGAGATAGAAATTTGAATAAACCACTATCTTCCATAAAACTTTACTGCAATTTGATTAGTTGGCTTTTTTACTCATTACATTATATTTCATGTAAAAAATTTCTGAAATCGTGTCTGGCATGTCAATTAAAATTTCCGCAATAATATTATTGTTTTTAAAAACCTTATTATTACAATTTTTTCACCATGTTTGATGACAATACCACTGTAATTGTTACACCTCTATCTCTAGAAAAACTTGCATTAAATATGTCTCGCGTACGAGAAGAACTTGAGGCATGGTGTCAACGTAATATGTAAGACCGGATTCTATGTAAAATAGCTATATTTATTTCATTAGTTACAAAAAAATAAGTTAAAGAGAAATCCGTTTTATAAAAAGTTGATTCATATTATGATACCTAATAATATTACCTAAAATACCCATCCCTTACTTTGTTACCTAAAATTATTATAACTATGATTTTTTCACCTTGCAAACTAAAACAGTTTTTCATCGTTAGACATGTTTTATTACGAATCTGGAAACAGTAGGACTTCCCTTGACAGAATCCTTAGCTGTTTCGATTCAGTGAAAATTTGCCTGCTTCTGTAGTTACGAAAGTTGCGTTGAATAAACTAGAAGCAATGCTCCATAAAAATCCAGGTTACCATGCACTTACACAACACCCGAAAATTGCTGGATGTGGAGAATAGTGAGATAGTAGTTTGCGAAGGTTGGTCATGGTTCAAATAAGCGCCAGTCACTTCATGAGGTGCGGCGTAGAGAGTGCGCTTTCAAGGCTATAAAATATTTTAAACGATAAAAGGTCGAACTATACCCCTGACGGTCTTATCTAAAGATTACATGTACCAAAAATCAGAACTTCAATAATTTTTTTAAATAAGCTGTAATTAATGAAAAACAAATTTTAGAATTTCTTGTGCTTTCATGTTAAATTAAATTAAACGCCACAGATAATACAACCACTGTATCCCTGAAGGTACTTTAAGGTACCTTGTGTGGGAGACGGCTACACATTTAGAGACAATGGACACATACCAAATGTCCGAGTATGCTAGGATTAATTTCTGGTTTGGAAAAATCCTAGCTCCTCGACCGGGGATTGAACCCGGAACTCCAGAGTGAAAGACAAGTGTTCTCACCACTCGACCACAAAACCACATAATTAGTGTTTCACAATTGTTGAAAGAGCATAAAAAGCTCGACGATGCATTTTTGGAGTCCACAAATACTCTTTTTCAATCAAATGCAATCAAAAAACCTATACCTTTATGCCAACCTATATGTCAGCTGCCAATTGATTTTGTGAATAATAGGTTTTCGTACAGAGTTAGGCAAATGTCTTAGAAGACCTGATCTGTGATTAAATATATTATTCATGATAAATCAAAAAGAAAAATTCTCATAAAATTCCTTTATTACTGTGACCGGTTTCGTGAACAAATTAATTACTTTACATCATCAGACACAGTAATTAATTTGTTCACGAAACCGGTCACAGTAATAAAGGAATTTTATGAGAATTTTTCTTTTTGATTTATCATGAATAATTACTCATATGGGATCAACCTACCTTCGTTACAAAATATATTATTGTTTAATCCAATATAAGTTGGACTAAAAAACAACCTCAATACAAATTATTGTAGATTTTTTAGTCTATTTAATGACGTACTTTGATTTTAAATTTATTTTTCGAGACATGAGGTCTTTGGCAGTTTTTTAAATCAATCACTCTGTCATTTTTTCATAGTTCACAGTTTTATTACTTTTCGTACATAAAAATTACATTTTTCCGCGGCTCAATTTTCCAGTAATTATTTTCTCCCTAATTAACAGTTTTCGTACCTTAAATATTTGATTTCCTATACAACTAAAAACTAGGGCTGATATAAGAGAAATATGTCCAACAGTATATTTTACCAACAAATTTAAATCATTCGACATTCTAAAACAAACGAAACGTTATTATATTTTACAGTTAAGATATTAAAAAAGTACCTCAAAATGTGAATGTGATACTGAATGCAAAATCTAAGTCGGTTAGATCTTCCTTGTATCGTAGGTTCATCAAATGTTCTTAAAAAGTGTGATTTGAAATGATTTATGTGCGAAATCAGCACCTCAGATGCTTCCCATGGTAAATATATCATTACTGATACTGAAGGAAATATAAAGTATCCTGTCACCATTTGACAACTGAAAATTACTATCTGAATCCAAAGTTTATCACCTTCAATGGGCAACCACACTGAAACAAATGTACCACAGACTTCGTGTAAACCTTTTTCTTCATTTAGTTGTCTACAGTGAGACGCCTCTGCTAAAGCTGCTACACCATAACCGATCAAGCATATGTTTCCAAACCAATAATTTATAGCAGAAACACGATTTCCACGTTTCGTAACAGCATCAAAATCTGCGGGTTTGCCAAATTTACTGGTGTTAGTAACGTCATTGAAAAAAGTGGACCATTTTCTATGTCGGTAAGTAAAAAAGGAACATGCCAGAAGGCAACTCATACAAGTAAAAAATGCATTAAGATCTTCACTTATGTCAAGACCTGTTTGATCTAAAAAATAAAATGTTTGGATATATTCACTGCTAGACGATAAAGGAAATCAACTTTTTAAAATTAGACATAATATATCTCTATTATGTCTTTATTATTTTTGTTTAACATGTTATGTTAAACAAAAATAATAATTGAGAATGTCATTTAGTGAAATTTAATACTGTTATTGCTTAATAATACTTTTTTTATATACAGGGTTACCCGAAAATAATCAGCCAAATTTCATGAATTATTAGAACATCTAAGAAAACAGCAGTTTGTTATTTATTTTTGGCACGATCAAGCTGTTTTGTTTACTTACAGTACTTAGTTTCATAACAGTAAGTTTCACTTACCGCTCGAGAATGGTAAATACGACACATAACCGTTATAGAACGGTAAGTACATCATTTAACGTTCTGAAACGGTGGTAAGTAAATTCAAAGAAAAAAAGAGTACATTGTTTATAAAAAAAATCATAGCAACCGACTGTATAAAACAATGAAATGCCTACTTGAAGTAAACATCAATCTGGATAGCCTAAATCAAATCAATAGCTGTCAAAATGACAACAAAAAGTTTTAATGATATTAACATAACTTATTAATATTCTTCTTGAATCATATTTGGCTTGATCCTGCAAAAACCGTTATAAGTATCTCAATCGTTAAGGATATTTACTGGTCCTCAGACAAAATTGGAGACAGAGAGAAGTGAATGTTTTCTTCGACCGGTAAACTATCCTTACGGATCTTTAAATTGGTTTACGTAAAGACACTACTCAACCAGGTATAGCCTGTCATATTCTACCTAATTTAGTTTAGAGCATAATTTCGTTAGAAATTCATAGTTTTCCATATTTTTTTTTGCCTTTTTTTTTTGTAAGATAAAACATATTATTTAGATAAAAAGAATTATCAACAGTATTGTTAAGAAGAACATTGTTCTATTCTGCTTTTAAATTTACACTTTAAGGTTCACTGATTTTATACAGGGTGGATCGGATCCATTCTTTGATTTATTTTTAATTAAATACAGCAACAAGGTAACTGATTTTTTTTTTGTCTTTTAGAGACTTTATTCTGTCCTTTTTTTTAAAAAAACCGGACATGACACACCGAGTGTTTTAATTAAATAAGCAATTATTATTTTTCTTAAATAACCAGTTACCAGTTATTGAACATCTAGATAGATTTAGCATGGTTATTATAATTTGAGTGTAAAAAAAGTGTACAGCGGAAATTAGTATATATTTTTTTTTGGTTATGGTAAACATACTATGGAAATTTTTCCTGGTTTATAGGTTGTGAATTTGCGTGTACGTTAAGCTTAACCGACACAATATAAACCCACAATATTTAAATTTCGACGCTTGCGAATAGAGCAAAATTACCTACTGAATTTTTTGCTTTCCTTTTTATTTTATTTTTTTTTTGTGGTTGATAATCATCTCACAAAATGTAATTAGTAGGTTATGTTATCTTAATTAAATAGTTTGTCATTGCGATTACAAGTAGGTGATTATACTTACAGTAATATTTAAACTTTTTCTGTTAAATAGAGTTTACCCCGTAAACTGCTGAATTATATACAATTTTTTTTCTTTTTGGTATTTGCAATATACGGTTATTATTTGTCAACGTAGACTTGTCTTTTCTTTAATCCCTGTTTAGTAAATTGGGGGATTATTGGGACCTTTTAGAGTATTTTGTTGTGGATTAATTTACTTGGCGCCCACAAGAATATCGTTATATATATATAATTTTTATTACCCCGCCCGTCTCCACTGATAGCGGCCGGCGAATACTCAACTGTCATCGGACAGCTGTTCTACTGTTGCCTAAGAGGGTAAGTTTTAGGTAACATTTTTACGGTTAATATCTACATGTACTATTGAAATGAACCTATCATACTTTTATGCTTTGTCGCCTCTACGTTTAATTTTCATTTTTTTATTTGGAATCTAGCTAGGTTTTATGCTGTTTAAGTCTTTGCCATTTTATCCTCTTATCGTGGTTTTGTAATATAACTTTCTTTACTTCAATAATTTTTCTATTTAGCCAAAATATAAAAAGTACCCTTAAGTAATAAAAAGATATCGTTTTGTTTTAAGAGTTTTAGATGGTTTTTGCTGGTGTTAAAGTCCATACATATGTCATTTTAAATACGTCATTGTCTGTTTTTCAAAATTGTTAACTGCTACGTATGTGATGTGCGCATTGCTAGACTTACCCAATTTTGAAATTAATGATATCCACGAAGTAAAAGAGCAGTATCTATTTTACCTAGAAGTTGATTTGGATTTATTGAAGTGAAATCAATCAGCAAACGAAAGTCTATATACTATAGAATGAAAATAAACAGAGTGATTGAAATGGAAGTAGGTCCTGCTGATATCCCTAGGGAAGTAATTGTAGAAAAACGAAGAAAATATATGTGCCAGGAATTATCAAGTTGTGTAGGTAGATACGAGGGTTGACTTTCATATTAAAACTGATATGTTCTTGTCAAACAATAAATTTTGTTGCAGTATACACTTAACCGATGCTGGATTGATAAAATTGCAATTTGTTTAAAATCACATATCAGTGCCGACAGATGTCAGGATAAATGGCCTAGAAAGAAAACCATGTATTTCTAAAATTAGAAAAGCTGTGCCTGCTGGAAAATGGTTTGAGGGCGAAAATAATTTTAATGACAATAACTTTAAATCCATCACCTCCTTGACCAAAAAATTTTTTTTTGGAAATGTGCGCATACTGTGATTCAATATTTGATAGCACTAATTATAGAAATCGTATAACAAAACATCTAATTACGTTTTTAATAAAGCTAAGATGAGGCCCACGTGATGGATTTTTAAAGTCTTTTACTAATCTCGGCAAAATGTTAGTATGGCATTTAATTTAGTGAGAGTTTGATGTTTTGATTTGTTGTGGAAATCTTGGATTTCATTCATTTAAAATGAGAAACAGAGACCACTTTAGTTTTAAACTATGTGACTACAGTTTTTAATATTTTTTCCAACTCTAAATCAAATGAACATTGAGTAATACTCTACCCAAACTTTACCCATATGAAGGATCGCAAAAGATTCGATTTACGTGTGCAGCGTCAATTATATTCTTGTTATGAAAAGTATATTTTGTTAAAAGCAGGATTAATTGTAGCACCTGATGGTTACTTTACTTTATTAGATAATCATGGGCCATAATTTAATGATACACGTAACAATGATGCATCAATTTTAGTCAATAAAATGAAAGAGAATTAACAATTTTATCAAATAGGTAACTCAAGGTAATTCATCTCAACAAAATGGTTATATGTACATGCATTAGACGTGAGCCAGTTGTGGAAGGTACATAACGTACCACGCGCTAGATTTGAAACTAGCCAGGGAAATGTAAATAATAATGTATCCCACGCTAGGCTTTAAGCTAGCCTGGAAAAGGTAAAAGAAAAATGGTAAATAAATAGATGATTCGAAACTAGAGTTAAGTAAAAATTGGAACATTCATTACTAAACTACCTAACGATAAACGGTATATTAATTTTAAGATCGTATCATCAAAATTGCACGAATTTGGTTTCAAATCCTTGATATTCCAATGCTCAAGGGGTTGACCATTTAACTTTTCTAATTCATAGATTAAGGGAGACACAGCTACCGTGACTTGATAGGCAATATATTTAGGAGCTAATTAGAAACATTTTTAGCAGCATCTGAAATGTAATAAGTTCTTTTCCAAACGGTATCTACTAGCAGAGATGCATATTACACTAATATACGTATCTGCTACTAGGGAAAATTGCAAGGGTCGTTTACGTAAATTGCAATGCTTTGTATTAGTCTCGTAGACTTGATGAATCCTTCTTTGACGTACCTCGGTGTTCAATTCAGGTAACAGGGACATTTCTTATGCCAAGAGCAAATTATTTTTAACAGGGATATGTCTACAGAAGACTAGGTATGTGGGGGGAAATTGAGTTGAATCCTGCTTAGCTAAACGCAAAGCTTGAGTTGTCCCTGTCGTATTTTCATCACAGACTTGATGATTGTCGTGAATGTACGAAGAAATGGCGGTAACCAGAATACGGTTAACCCATTCAGTTGGGTTAACTTGGGGATGGTATCTAGCGTTGAACCAGATTTTAGGTATTTTTGACTTTTGAAAGTATTTCTGATAGTCTCTGGATTTGACTTGAGACCCATTGTCAAAGATGACGATATCAGGGATACTGAAAATTGAAAATACTTGTTAACGCAAGAATTTAATAGTTGATACTGCAGTATCTAGGTGCAAGGTCTGTACTAATACGAATTTAGTAATATAATAGGTTACTATGTATGAATGATGGTCGAGAGGCAAGAACACTTGACTCTCACCCAAAAAATCCCGGCTGTGGCACTGGGTTTTTTCTGTGAGATTGATTATCGTAGTATACTCGGATATTGGATGTGTGTCCGTTGCTTCTAAATAAACTTGGGCATCTTCAAACAATTGTGGCTCTCCTTAATGGTTGCTGAATCTTTACCCTAAATTTTAAAATAACACACCTTAGTCGAGATATTTTGCATAACTTTGCTTTTAACCAAATTCCGATTTGAAGTATAAAGAAGAAAGGTTCATCAAAAATATTAGAAACTTATTCTTTAGAAATTTTAAATTTGTATCAGTGTACTATTTGCTATTGTACTTTATCTATATTTATAAGAAATACCTTTAATTGTAAAAATTAAATGCAGAGCAGCTCCACCCCAGGAAAAATATAGAAAGATCATTTTCACTATTCCAGTCTTAATATAAAATGATTTTAAATAAGCTTTATCATCTTTTATGGGAAAATGATAACAGCGATTTAAATTAGTTAACGTTGAATGAAATGGTTTGTTTTTTTCAACACTAAACATATTTGCGAACGAAATACTGACGAAGATTAACCAACAAAGTTTCAACTGTCACACATTTTGTTCTAGTCCTCCCACCAGTTTACTAATGATAACCTAGTTTAAAATAAAAGGAATATTTAATTGGATTATTTCTAGTATATATAATAAATTACATTGAAAATTAAAATTTTTTATTGTCTTCTTTTTGCTTGATGTAGGTCATTGCAACCATATTATTAATTTAATTATTTTATGACTGCCTTATAATTTAATGTACTCGAAATTACAAAGAAAAGTAAATATGAGTACACACGATTTCATTATAAATGTTTTAAAAGGTAAATATTAATACAAAAAAAGGATTATGCCATATACATACCCCAAATGAAAACTACTTCCCGCCTATATCCGCTTTTCAATTTTTGTTACAGATTTATCCAATTCTAGATTCCATTCAATAAGCTACGTTGCGCTGATGAGGAACAATAATTTCGATACGGGTGGCCATACCTACATCGTTTTTACATTTTGATGTATGCAGCATGCTCTTGTATGTACTCTTTGATACCATAAATTTTTATTTTATTTTATTTGCCTCGGAAACGATCAGTGCTTGTAGGGCTCTATGTATCGACTGCTTTAACTAAAGTCTTAAATGTGGCATATAGGCAGCACGAATGGAGTACCGTTTACTGTATTAATTTTCAATTTCTGTTCTAGATTTATGGACAACATGACTAATCTCGCTCGTGGCCATTGCTACATTAAGTAAACATTTTCTGTAATCTGTTTCAATACTTACTCTTTGAACCTCATTTTTACTATAACGAATAGTTCGTAAGAGTTAATTTTTTGAAGTAACAAAAGTTTGGTAAAATCAAAGATTTGGCAGGTCGAGCTAATTCAAGCCAACAATCCTGATATATTCCTCGACCAAGGTGATTATGTCATCGAGATCTCGCAACCGCTGAGAAAAACCACCTTGAAGGAGGAGGAAAAACGGACCAAATACCGCGATTTCCGGTACGACCTTCAAGTGTTGTGCCCAGGATTCTCGGTCAAGGTGGTAATAATTGGTGTACTTGAAGGGATAAAGCCTACGCTGCTCTCATAGTTGATGACAATACCGACCTGTCAATAATCAGCAGAGTGGCTGACAGGTCAAATGCAGAAGGTGGTCATACTAGGTTTGCTCTGTGTGCTTAGCGCACACGATTCTGGAATCTATAATCATTAACCCTACGGGATGTGGGAAGTGGCTGTAGGTAATATGCTGGAGCTCCTCCAGTGAGATTCTGAAGCCACGGTGACTAATTCAGACCGATAACCTCTGCCTTACAGATGTAAATCATGGGTACCAGGGCTAACCACCCAAACAGCTGTTGTTTACCATCAAGCAGCACTATCTAGATAGGATCCAAACGCTTATGGCTATAAAGAAAACGTTGAATAGGCGTGTGAGGAGTATGGAGCAAAACACGTTGCTGAATACGAATCCTTCCCCTCCCTTTCAATGGCCACAGCGTGTTGTCAAAAATCTGCGTGCTGTGGTGGATGTCGAAACCTTCTGGAAAGGAACCTACGACACGACTCGCTCATTTAATAACGACACTCCAGCAATTGCACACTTCGTTGCTCTGTGCCACAGACACCTGGAAAGTTTAGAATAAGTGTGCCCAGCAATTAGTTCAGAGAAAGTCCAACAAGCACCAAAATCTTCACTGTCCTGAGCCAGACGGTGTATATAACTGTTGGTGCAATAAATTTAACTCATGGTTGAACAAGTGGCAACAGATTCCAGAGTGCTTATCCCAAAAGGGGGTATCTTTTCATTCGAAGAATTATGGCCCGATTACTTGCCTCAGCTCCTGCTACAAGAATTTACACGTATCTTGTACGCTGGTCTTTCAGTACATGAACAGTGTGGGGCAAGAGCAGCCTGTTGATAGACCGCTATGTTGCTCAGGATTCTGTGCAATGCAAGCGGGATCTATCAATTGTCAAGATTGTTTACCGCAAGGAATTTGATGCATCATACGAGCTGTTGCTACACCTGCCCAAATGTCTTGAGGTACCAGCACCACTAATGAGATGCATATAATACAGCTGCTGCCGCTTTGGGGCACTCGCTTCACCGTAACATCTGGTGCAGAGATAGTCACGACAGTGCAGATGGAATTCAGGAGGGGAATATTCCAGGGTGATTCCATGAGACCTTTCCTCTTCTGCATTTCACTGCTGCCGTTATCTGTTTGGCTGCACCAAGTCCGCGGTTAACAATGCGGACTACGCAACGACTGGAGGTATAAGGTCACCCATCAGCTTTATATCGATGACCTTAAACTTGACGCTCCATAGAGCGCGAACTACAAAACGCTCTTAGAATGGTTGAAGAATACACGGGGGCAATAGATTTCTTTAGCGTGACGTCACATAATTATGCAACCTACATAGTAATGTCTTGACACAGCGGTGGCCTATACATCACACTTTAACTTGACTCTTAATGCGTGTCTATAAAAACGACATTTTCGAGGCTTAAATATAGCGTAGGATTTTATTTTATTTCTTCCCTCGAGAATTATTTAAAAACTTTCACTTACCATTTACCGTGCAAAAAGCATGCGAAAATATATACAATTGTAACGCATTACAACAACTTTTATCATCCAGTAGGAGTAAAGTCATAAATTAATATTGCTGCTATCTTCATCATACTCCTCAACTTGCTTGACATATTTCAAACGTCTTTAAATATGATTTGAACGAAACAACTACTCAGCGGGAAAAATGCCCCGACCTGCATTGGATTATACCTTCAAATCATGACAGATCGGTAGCCAATATCATTTGTCAATTCTTAACCAGACATAGACCGGTTTCGAACTTATTAGTTCTCCTCAGTATGCCAAATTGCGTTGTATCCAACTTTACATTATTTTCAACCACACATATGTATAGAACAAGCAATTTTATGTGACGTAATAATATCCTATTGGAAACTTTGTAAAAAAATAAGGAAATATTAATAACAAAGCTAAAAAATTTGATATATCTAAGATTAGTAACTCTTGTCCAAATACTCTAGCTACGAGCACAGTTCAGAAATTTACATAACAACATCTTTAAGTAGATTTCTTGTAAATCTGCTATTTTTCAGTTATAATGTTTTCGACTGTGTGTATCGATGTGTGGGTTACCTACTATACATAAAGCTTCTTACCGTCGGATATAACTAATATAATAAAAAAATGTCTCATGAGAATAAATTATCTCAGTCAATTACAGAGTTATTGACAAAATTTACTTTATTAATAAAACTTTGTGAGAATATGTCTAGCTTGTAAAATATGTCAAAACAAAAATAGAAATAAAATTTCATTATATTTGTAATACCTACGTATGTATCCAGTATAATGAAAATTATCGCTTTTTCAAAAATTTTAAACATACCACATAAAGCAATATAGACAACTCCCAAATCCACGCTGTGCTAAAGAAGTTACAATAATTCGAAGTTAACGTTAGACCTCCATTGTCTTCTTTCAATTGAAATAGTCTCATCTCAAACTAACTCAGATTCAATTACCATTTTTTTGCATTAAGTTTGCGTTGGAGGGGATTTGAATTATTGTAAACTTGCCTGTAATTGTAGAAAAATATATGCAGCAAAACTCCAATAATTTCTCATCTTTTTTTAGTAAAACTATAAGTGCTAGTGAAAATAGTTGTTCATGAATAAAATGGTTTGTTCTTTTCAGAGCTGAACTTTTCTTCAGTGAGACAGTGACGAATAATAACCAACAAATAACCAATACAGATTTAGCTGTAATATATTTTGTTCTAGGAAATATACCCCTTTTTAGTTTATTAAAGAGAATATTTACTTAGTACGTTTCTGTGAGATTTAAAATTATGTATGTGTGTATGTATTTACCTATTTTTTTATAAAATGATAAAAGGAAACTTCGTCTTTACGAATGTATTATGGAAACTATGTTGGTAATTCAATTTTATTACTAACCTGTAATTTACTATGCGCATAATGATAGTCCAATCGCCAACTGTTTTTAAAATGATTTATTTGATAAAACTTAGATTACACAGAAAGATAAACTAGCAGCGATTTTATTACAAAATGACAGAAATAGTAATAATTAGCGCACATGGTTCTACACACAGAAAAACGAATTCTTGTTTGGATTATAATAATTTATTCTGAAATTTGAATGTTTTTTATTTAAAGGGAGAGATTACAATTCGCGTATTCGTGAAAACTAGCAAAATTAAAAGTATAGCCTGGAATATCACCAGTGGTGTCGGAAATTGGGGATTTAACTGTTTTACTTGGAGCTATCGTGTGGTTTTTTGCAGCTTCTTGATTTCATTAAATGAAGGTACAAATGAACGAATGTTCACATGAGAAACGGATAATGTTCTGATTCGCTGTTTATGTGATTGGTGGATTTCTGATTCCTATTATATTTTTAGTTACTTAATCTAGGTATTTCGTTGGATATGCCTTCATTAATCGGATCTAATGTTAATTAATTGATTTATGTTTCTACCATTTCCGTGTCGGCTATTGCTGTTTTGTTGCCTCTAAGAAATTACCTAGATCGCCATTTGGTTGTATATCAAATTTACATCTTGCGTTTGATATACTATACCGGGTATAACAGGATCATGGTACTCCTCTCTTTTTTCTAGTTTGAAGATAAATTATTGAAATTTAACACATCTTATATACTTAATAAACGTCATTTTTTGGCATATAAATGATTTTTTTTTCACTCCCGGTTTCACCGAAAGAGACACTAACTTTTGATTTTCAAATAGGACACTCTGTATATTATTGCATTTTTGAATTATGCATAATTTTCTAAATCCAATGATACCACATTAGTGACATTTCAAATGTCAATATTTGTTTTATTTTAATTTTTAGTTTTCCATTTGTTTGTCATGGTTATTCCAATTTATTCGAATTGAGCCGTGTAATCCCAGAAAAATCGAAATCTCATTGAAGATACTAAATTATGTGATTTATGAGTTAATAAATTTCATCAAAATACAATACACTAGGGACGATCTTGCACATTTATTACGTTTTAACCACAAAACGACATTTCTATAATTATTATTCCTTTCACAAAATCAACATGATTTTACCAAACACAAAAGTCTAGATACAGCTCTTAGCGAATTTGTGAATGGCATAGCGGTACTACGTCATGGATAAATCGCAGGTTGCCTTGGGGCTTTTCATCGACTTTTCCAAGGCATTCGACTGTGTTAATTATACGATACCATTATTAAAATTGGAAAGATGTGGGGTAAGAGGCGTGACAAATAAATGGTTTGCATTATATCTGTCAGGTCGTCGACAGAAAGTTTCTGCTAATAATGCTGAATCGGATCTAATGATTCTTGATACAGGAGTACCACAAGGCTCCGTCTTGGGACCAACCTTATTCCTTGTGTATATTAATGATATGCTCACCTACATTAAGCATCGCTTCAGTATTATAGCATCCTATGCCGACGATACTAACATATTAATAACATACAATAATCTTTGTTAGGCCAAAACCCAAGCCACAGAAATATTTAAGAAAGTAACCTTGTGGAACTCTGTGAAAAAATAGGTTGGCATTAATTCGGAAAAAAAACAATTTGTGTAGATTTTAAGACATCCCAGTCCAACATTATAAAAAACAGTAGTATAACAATAAATGATTGAAATACTGTAAACTACTCTTCCGAATCTAAAATGCTGGGTTTAACAATCGACTGCCATCTTAAATGATCTTGTCACATTCAAAATGTATGTTCCAGATTAGCTAAGATATGTTATGCACTTTCCGTAACATCTAAACAATGCAGTCAGTCGATTGTCAGGCAGTTGTATTTTGGATGCTTTCATAGTTCCATTCAATATGGTAATGTGCAATGGGGTTTATCCTCCGATGGGCATAAAGTTTTTTTATTACAAAAAGAGCTTTACGTATAGTTGCAAACATTAGATATGGTGAGAGAGGCTTTTAAGTCACTTAAAATTCTTTTCTTTATGTCTGTTTATTTTTATGAAATATTGTGTTTTGTATATGATAACAAACAAAAACTGTGGGAAAATAGAGTAAATCATAAATCTCAAACAAGGAAAAAGTTTACTTACTACCAAAGAAGCACGATACTATGTTATTTCAAAAAAGTCTACTTTTTACACTGGCGGTTCTTCTATAGGGTCATTTGGTCAATGACCTCCCACATAACAAATAAAAAATAGTGCTATTCATTTTCTGAAGTTTAAAAATATATAATATATATATTTTCAAGAATACTAAAAATATATACATTATATATTTTTAAACTTCAGAATAGCTCTATTTTTTTATTTGTATGTGGGAGGTCATTAACCAAATGACCCTATAGAAGAACCGCTAGTGAATGGCTGTAAGTTTTTTAACACACTGCCTAAACATATCAAAATATTGCCAAATATTCATAAATTTAAAATAGCAATAAAGTCGATGTTAATTGAGAAAACCTGTTATACAGTAGACAAATTTATGTCTTTTTGACGTACTTTCTAAACATCTGTATGGTTTGTGATTTTCTGTTATTATTTGTTTATACATTTATGTATTTTTTATATACATTTTTATATTTTTCGTTTACTATTTTTTGATGCCCTTGTACATTGTAATGTATAAAATAGCATTTTGTTATATTTGAATGTGACCAGTCTTGTTTTTGATTTTTTAGGTATCTATTACTTGTAACAGTTGAAAACATGTTTTAAACAAATGATATTTTGTTTTCTAAAATCAATAATTAATAATAATAAAAAAGATAATATGTATATTATCCTATGTGTATTGTTTTTACTGTTGTTGCTTTTGTAATTTTGATATTTTTATATAGAACTTGTTTCAATAGACTACATCTAAGCAGAGTACTTGTTCCTCAGCGTTATTTGTTATTTGAAGATTTTGTTATTTATCGCTTCACATATGTAGTGTGTGTATTTGTTTATAATATATTTAATCATTTGCATATATCTGACAACATTTCTTAAACATTTGTATATTATTGTACTTCTGTTTTCTGAATTGAGTAAATTCTATTCTATTCTATTCTATTCTATTCTATTCTATTCTATTCTATTCTATTCTATTCTATTCTATTCTATTCTATTCTATTCTATTCTATTCTATTCTATTCTATTCTATTCTATTCTATTCCATTCTATTCTATTCTATTCTATTCTATTATTTTTATATATTACACATATTTTTTTAAACTGTGCGCAAAGTTTTTGTTCTAGGAATATTTCACCACAAAAATAAATACATAATAAGATTTGGTACAAAATGTTCTTGTACTTTAAGTTTCACGGTCAATTTTTAATTAGAAATAATGTTGAGGTACCCCCGTGTGCAGTGTAAAAAGTAAATTAATCATACCCGCTTATGGGTAAAACGTGTAATTATTTTTTGTTATGCTAATATTATATAAAAGTTACTCACCGAGTGGGCTGAGAAAAAACTAATGTCATTGGCATACAAAATATCACGAAAATTATACACGATTAAAAGTTTTATCGTATTTTATTAAAATTTGAACAAAAAATAGGATCGAACCCAACAAATAGGTTTATTTGTAGTGTTCTATAGATAGACATATTTAGCAAGGAAAAATATTCGTCTATTATACACAAAGTATGTGCAATTATTAGATATATAACGTTTGTACTTGAATACAACAATTCTCGAAGATTTCAAGAACCCTAAAAAAGAGACATGGCACCCTTAAATGTATTTTGTAATAATGAATAACGCCTTAGTAGCTAATTGATTATACCTACTATTTAATAGGCAGGTTTCGCCTCTCAGGTTAGATTGACTAGGTATGAACGAGTGCATAGTTAAACTATAAACCAACATAAAACTCTGATGTAGACCTTGAAAAGGAAGAAATAAAACGCTCTGTTTAATGCAGCTTTATTACAAGCATGTGACTAATTCTAATTATAATATAACGTGCGAAGTATGTAAAAAGACACCCTTTGAATAAATCTCTGGTTTGTCGCCGGTGGAACTGCATTACATGAAGATTCTTTGAAATAAAGATCATTTTTGCAACTACTTTTAGACGGAAAGGGGTATGCAATCTATCAAAAAAATAGTTGACTTCTGTATAATATGGGTAAAAGTTCAGATTAATAATACTTGAAGATGAGTAACAATATAAAAAGTTGTACGATTTATCTACATCCCTCGCGAGATACGTAAATATTATTGCTGGTTTAATTCCTATTGGTCAGGATCATGAACGCAGCACGAAGAAACCCGATCGATGCCCAATCTATCACTATCTTGACAACAAATAGTGTTCTGTAAAACTACGTCTGTCATTTTAATCTGTGCTTGGAAGTTATTTTAATGTTTTGTTATTTGTGATTTGTGATTAGTAATCGATTTTTAATTATAAAAATTGTATTTATAAATATTTATTGAGAAGCAATGACTAATAAGTGAGAAAACCACGGGGTTGTTTATCCTTCCACAGGTAAGTAAACAAAACAAATCAGGCTCGGCATAATGCGAAAGTGTGAAAGCTCAAAAATAATTAAAATTAATGATACAAAAACAAGAACAATAACATTTGATTCCATTTGAACAATAAAAAATCCACATTTTATCAAAAATGATACTTATACAAAAATATTTATTTTATCTTCAATGCTGACTCTGAGTCCGGAGATGGTCCATTAAGGTCGCTCAGACGTCATTTTAAGGTTATTATGAGGATGAATTGATACACTTGAAAAATCTGAAGATTTTTCGGGATTCTGAGTCCAAATATCAGTTTTTTATATGACCTTTTTATCAGATCCGCACCTTCAAGTTACAATACACGACCTACTTTGATTTTAGGCTGCATTCATCCGTTCGAGGCATTCCATTGAAATTTTTCACTTCGTTTCTTGAAAACAGAACGCATATCGTTAAACTGAACACTGTGTATAGGGAAAATTATAAAAATGGTAAAGGTGTACCGCAAGGCTCCATATGGGGCCCATTACTATTTATAGTTTTTGCCAACGATTTAATTTTTTACTTAAAAAAATATTCCAGGCGTATATCCTATGTGTTATAAGGATGATATGAACATTTTACTCACTGAAAAATTTGCAAAACTTTTGTGAGAAAACTTATAATATGATTATTACCTGGGCGGAAAAAACTGTCTCTATTTAAATAAAAAGGAAGACTATCTATTTACCATTCTCTATCCAAAGAACAACAGCGGACTTTATAAATGAATTTTCTGCTTATAAAGATATCACTTTATCCAATTCAACAAAAATGCTTGGAGTCTATTTTGATAAAAATTTACAGTGGAACTGTCATATCGACCCCGTATCTAATAAATTGACAAGTTATTGTTATGGTCTACGATTTTTAACACAACACTGTAGTAGTGATGTTCTACTACGTTACTGAGATATAGCATAATAAATTGGGGTGACAGTACTCAAACTCATCGTATTTTCGTATTAAAAAAAATACGGAATTATTGCACAACTAAATTATCGTGATCCTTGCAAAAATTCCTTTAAACAATTATGCATTCTTATAGTTGCTAGTACGTATATATTTGAGGTATGTTCAGACTCTATATTCACTTTTATTTAAATAAAAATAAATCAGAAATAGGAATTAGTAGATATAATTCTATTTCAGCAGTTCAGTATATTAAAAGCCAAATCAGTAGATCTACTAAAAAATTAGTAGATCTGGCAACACCGTGTGCGCCCGTCCTCCGTCTCTCAATTGGCACCGGTTAGCAGCTGTAGGGTAAAGTTTATATCAAACTTATTTGCAACATAAAAACCGTCGGCTTCTTTGATCTCTTTACTGCCGCCAAAGAGGCCGAAATTTTTTATGTTACAAATAAGTTTGAAATAAACTTTACATTGGACCTGATGACATCACGGTCGACAAATGAGCATTATTCAGGTCGCTGACAACAAATTTTATACACATGAAGGCAATGCATATTTGAAATTAAAATTTTAGCGCACTTGCTAAACTCAGCGCATATTTTCAGAAATGCAATAAGAAATAATGAAAAAATGAGCCTATTTAGCAAATATTCATAGAAATTAAAGATTGAGCAATATTTAGCATTATTTACATTCATTATTAAGCCAATATTGAATTATCAAATGCAATAATATTTAAATTATATATTTTAAGATGGAATGATGTATGAACGATAGCATCTACAGCACGTACTGTCAATTTTTCAAAAATCTTCACGTTAATATTTAAGTTTTACTATACTAAATAAATACACTACGGCAAATCTATGAACCGACCCTTGTGATATTCAAAGTAAACTGCCAAAGAAATATACATAAAACAGTATAAAAGAAAACAAATAAAACAAATAACATTGACACAAATTTAAAATTAACGTCATCATATACACAAAACTACCTAACTTATACCATACACAGTTAGTTTTTTAATTTTACAAGGGACGATCTATACAGCACTATATATTGCACAATACTTCGTTTTCTATTTTTTTCACACCTTAAAATAACAACGCTAGAACCGATGGAGCATAGTAGACATGATGTGCGTATTTTCAACTAAAAAATTTTGACTAAACTAACTATTAATGAAACTTGATATCAAATCTTGACTGGCATCTAAAGAGTTTGATTGATGAGAGTCAGATAAGAATAGGATGTTTTAATTATCTGAAATTACAAATAAATTTAATAAAATATTCATTAGTAGATTTTAAATCATTTTGATTTACCGTAAGGAATAAGGGATAGTTGAGAGTTCCGAGGGTAAGGCGTCCAAGCAAATGGGTATCTGAGATCTTGCTAGTATATATCTTATATCTTTCATAGTATTTGCATCTGCTTTGTACCATTTTGCTTCATAAACTGTTTCGCATATTGATAAAGTCTGAAATTATTTTTTTATTTAATTTATATATACATTTTTTACTTTTTTAAAAAGAGTTACCTCATCCATAATCCTTTGCCCGCTATGGCAAAGCCAAAACAATGCAATCATGTAACCTGCTAAGTAGAGTGCAGCACCTATGGGCTTAACCTAAAAAATAACAAATTACTTTATATGAAAAGTTAATATCGTAACGCCACCTCTGAAGCAGTATTCATTAAGCTAAACCAACCACATAAACAGGAAGAGACAGGGGTGCTATAAATGTTCTTTTTCTGCAATTTTATAGTTGAACTACTGCGGTGTGTTTGGTGAGTTTTTTATTTATTTGTATCTGTGCTCAAACTTTTGAGTTACTATAAGAGACCAAATGTCAACAGCAAGACACAAACAAAAATTTTAAAACAGAAATTTGACAAAATTTTATGCAAAACCATCTAAATGATATTTTTAAGAATATTTTTGTAACAAAAAATTGTTGTTTGTTCGAGCAAGGTCGAAGAAAATCAGTATCAAAAAGTACAGTACTTAAAGAGATTGTATGCAAGGAAAGTAGTACATCTATGAACTGTTATGTAAATAGCTTCTGGACTAATAATCCATCTGTGATCAAAAAATCGTTCTGTTCGGAGGCAAACAAAACCGTGATTTAAACTAAATATACTGATTTTTATTTTGTCTTAATTTTGTAGTACTAAATTATTTTTAACCTAAAAATTTGATCATAAAATGTTGTTTAAAATAAAATTATAGTTGAAAATGTTACATAGTTGAATTACATAATATTCAAAATGCTTTTTTCAACAACGCAACCGTCCTGACAATCTAAGTTTTCGATTGTCATTTTATTTTCTGCATGTTATTAGTTTACGCACCAGTGCGCAATAGTGACATACATTTGAGAACTACTGCTTAAAAATATAAAATCCCTAATTTGAACACATTTTATTTCACTTTTGAGACATCTATTTTTGCAATTTTCTTAATAGTTGTAGAAAAAATAGTGTTTGCAACAAGTGCAATAAGTATGTTTAATGAGCGTAAAATACTCATTTTTTACATTTGTTGCATAAATAGCTATTTACGTACAAATGTCAGAAGCATTTTCTCATCAATTATAACGTTTGTCACCCTATCATTAAAAGAGTTACATTATATTTTATTGAATGAAACAAAAATTTAATAACAAGATACATTTATTCAAAATAAGCAATATTTATGATTCTATTCTCTGGGCGAGGAAGCAAAGTTGTTAAACAAATAAATCAAATCAACTTATAACTAGATAAAATAAGAACAAAGTCAGACAAGGTAATCGCCTATACAAATGGTACAAAAACGTAAAACCAACTAATATTTGTATTATTTGGGCGCCACCATTTTTTTACGTTTAAAATATAGGGTCGCTGATATGTATGGAAACGGTCGATTATCTCCTAAAGTAAGAGAGCTAACGAAAAATAATAAGATACAAAAGTTTTAAGGTTTTTAAAAAATCTATTACAATAAAGAAAAATTAAGTATACAGGATCAGTCAAAAAGTCATGACGATACAAAGTTGCTTTTTCTTTAATGGAACACCCTATATATTTTTCGATATTTCAATTCTTCTCAAAATTCTAAAGAATATTCGTTATAATGCATCATGTACCTAAACTTAACCGATCTCGAGATATCGAACTTTGAAAACCATTTTCTTATAAATTATACAAAAATATTTTAGTCCATTAAGTTTATAGTCTATCAAGTTACCTTTGAAAGTTTCTAGCTCCATAACAACGCCGCGTCGTTCTTTTGTCTAACAGTGATTATTTTGACAACACATGTCAAAAATACACTTAGTGTGAATAATTTTCGCGCAAAAATGGCACGTTTAAATGAAATCGAGCGTATTGAAGTTTTAATGATCATAGGATATGGTATCACCATATCCTATGAAGACGAAGTTGTGACGAATTAGTGGATATTTTTTATGAATTATTCCATCTCCATCGGGAACGTATCTCTAAATCAACCATTTCAAAAACATTGCGGCGTTTTCATGAAACTGGAGGTGTTACAGATCGACGAAAAAGTGGAAGACCAGTAAGTGTTACAAATGAAGAAAATTCTTTGAATGTTATGTTAGATGTGGTGGAAAATCCAATAAATTTTACACAACAGAGGGCTTTAAATCATAACATGAGTCTATATTCCATTCAAAAATTTTAGAAAAATTCCATCCATATAAAATTCATTTGTTACAAGAATTGAGTGAAGACGATTATGATCGTAGAATCGAGTTCTGTGAAGTTATTATGGATAAATTAAACAAAAATGTCACTTTTGTCACCCACATATTGTTTTCTGACGAATCTACATTTTATTTAAACGGGCACGTAAACCGACACAACTGTAGGTATTGTTCATACCAAAATCCACATTGTATGGAGGAAGTTCACACCCAACGACCACAGAAAGTTAATGTTTAGTTGTGGCATTATTGGTGGACACGTCATAGAACCCTATTTTATAAACGGAAATTTGACCTCTGAACGATATTTATTACTTTTGCAAGAGCATATTATTAAAAAGCTTAGACGATTATTCCCGAACAATAACAATCCCAATTTACTGGCAGAACAAATATGGTTTGAACAAGATGGTGCTCCTCCACATTTTGGACGTGTGGTACGGGAATATCTAGATGAAACTTTTCCTGATAAACGGATTGGACGCAGAGAGGCAATTGAATAGCCGGCTAGGTCTCCCGATATGACCCCGCTTGACATTTTGTGTGGGGTCACATAAAAAATGTAGTCTACAAAAATAAGCCGCAAAATATCGAAGAGTTGCAAGAAAGGATAAGGCATGAAATTTTCACTATTCCTCCCAACACCCTTTTAGATTCACTACAAAATTTTGTTCAGCGAATTCATTACTGTCAGGAGGTAAATGGTGAACACTTTGAGCACTTTATAAAATATTTGTTGTTTATTCAAACTTGTTTCTCTCCTTTTTTTCTGGCATAACTAGTGTTTTCATGCATTTTTATCAACCCTGAACTATTATGCTTTTTATTTTCTGTAAAAACCTAATAATAAAATTAAATCATATCCATATCCTCCACATTGTGTTATTTTCAAAATAATATCCATAATTTGGGGCCCTTTTTCTTTAATAGGTTTGAAAGTAGTAAAAAGTTATTTTCAAAATTTGATATCTCGAAAACGGTTAAGTTTAGGTGCATGATATGTTATAATGAATTTTGTTTAGAATTTCTAGAAGAATTGAAATGTGGAATATTATACAGGGTGTTCCATTAAAGAAAAGCAATTTTGTTTTGTCACGACTTTTTGACTGATCCTGTATACTCAATTTTCCGTTATTGTAATACATTTTAGAAAAACCTAAAACTTTTTTATCTTATTATTTTTCGATAGCTATCTTACTTTAGGAGATAATCGACCGTTTCCATATATATCAGCTACCCTGTATAATGTTTTTCCTCAACATAAAAACCACGGGTTACCATTATAAGATGGAAAAAATGTGTAGCTGTTTAAATAGTCAATGATAATCAAGCAAAAAAGAAATGTAAAGTACATTAAACGAATTTAGTTTCAATAGACGAGGCTGATTTGCGAATCTTATAAGAAGTCATTACAACAGTTCATTGTTCACACGGAGGCACTCGAAGTCTGACCACAAATCAGTGAGTGGTGGTGCCTAAATACCTAGGATATTCGAAGATAAACTATTTTCTGTATTTACATATTTCTCTTCGAGAAGACAATATAATTATACAGTTTTACTTATCGCTCCTGTGACGAATATACGGCCTGGGCCTTAAGGAACTCCAATAAACTCAGCTACTTCCTCAAATAGCATTGCCTTTCCAACAATTTTCTAACACAAACGTTACCAAGCTTGAACGAAATTTTTTACCACACAGCTCCACTCTATATCGAGTCTCGAGCCTGTCTTGAGTCTATCTGCCCGCGTTTCGTCTCTTCAGCTCAAAGTATCACCGAATTTGTTTCTGAGTGTGCGCGACGGCACCGCTTCGTAAATAACTTTTTTTCTCACACAGTAACGGCGCACTAAATAGCTAATACAATAAGATTTAGTAAAACTATTCTATTCGAATTTGGAACTAATAATTCACATCATCTCCATATAATTTATAAGGAATGTGGTTCATTATTTAAAAAAACGGACCGCTACACAATCAGTTCTGTATGTTAGTACCGTTTTTTATTTTTCAAACCGATATTTCTTGTAATATAGAGCTAAACGAGAGAAGGTAATTGGATTAATACATCTATATCTCCTCTGGAAAATACGATATTCTGTCAACTGGGGTATTAATACATAATATATTAAAAGATACACCATATGAAGTGTTTATAACTTTATTACTTCTCGTACACACGAAAATCATAATTGTTGCTAAATTTTTCTCTATTAATTTTGTAATTAAAAAATCATATACGTACCTTAAATATTTGATTTCCAATACACCCAAAAACAATAGCTGATATGAGAGAGATATGACCAACAGTAAATTTTACCAACACATTTAATTGATTCGACATTCTAAAACCAAAATCTGAATTATATTTTACGTTTAGTACACTTTAAAAAAAGTACCTCAGGATATGATTGTGATACTGAATGCAAAATCTTAGTCGGTTAGATCTTCCTTGAATAGTAGTTTCCTCAAATATCTGTAGAAAGTTTGATTTAAAATGATTTATGTGAGAAATCAACAACTCAGCTGCTTCCCATGTCAAAAAACATATTATTGCTGATGGAGATATGAAATAGTATAATAGTAGAAATTGACAGGTGAAAATTATTATCTGTACAATTAGTTTATCACCTTCAAATGGTAACCACATTGGAGCAATTGAACCACAGACCTCGTGTAGACCCTTATCTTCATTTATTCGTTTACAGTATGACGCCTCTGCTAAGGTTGTCACACCGTAGACTATTATCCCGATGTTTGCATACCAAAAATTCATAGTAGAAAATAAATTTCCACGTTTCGTAACAGCATCAAAATCTGCAGGCTTTCCAAATTTGCTGGTATCAGTAACTTCATTAAGAAAATTAGACCACTGTCTCCATCGGATAGTGAAAAAGGAACATGTCATAAGGGAACCAAAATTACCAAGGAAGACGGAAACGTCTTCACTTATGTCAAGGCCCGTTTTATCTGAAAAAAAAATAAAATGTGGGTGTCTGTCTAGTACGTATTTATTCCATGACTGTAACTATTTTAGATAGAGAAGAAAAATTAAAACAAAATGTTGTTCAGCATTCACCACTGCGTACTCCCAAAAAATATTAGTCTTACAGGATATTTCGTTTTGTTAAGTTAAATAAAACACCCTATATATTATTGCATATTTGATTAATGAACATCAAGAGCTCTCCAGTGAATTGCAATAACAGGTACTTTCTTTGAATAGTTCAAGAATTATTCGAAATTATCTAGAAATTCTGACGGATGTACACCTTTACAAGAAGCATTGTATTCTTCTAATTTGAAATACTTTCAAATGTTCAATGCGGTATAGAATTACAATATAAAATGCTATTGAATTATAATATAAAAGGGTATTCAAGAACTCATGAGGCTTTTCAAACTTCTTGCGAAATGAATTAGATGACTTTATATGAAATATACCACCAAATATCATAGCTAGACTATGGCTTCAACACGATGGTGCACGCATTATCGCGTTGAAGTTAGAGATTACCTAAATTAAAGATTCCCAGAACGAAATTGGTCGAGATGACCCATTGACATGGCATCCAAGATGGTTCCATCTTACAAGTTTAGATTTTTTTTCTCTGGGGTACAATTAAAAACATAGTTCACCAAGAAGGGCCCAGAGACATTAATGATTTAAAACATAAAATAACAAATGCATTCAATATAAATACATCTTAAATGTTATTGGATGTTACTAGATCCATCCACGATATTTCTTCTCAAATCAACATAGTCAACTCATTGACATTTGTTAAATATTAATTTAAGTTAATTATTACAATTTTTGTTATTTGTTAATTAAAATTTGTGCTTTTTATTTGAATTGGTTTTATTGTATTTTTCTCAGATATACAATGAATGTATTTTAATTAATCCATATTTATTTTAAAAATTTCTAATTAGAGAAAATAACTTTTACCCATTCCTTAATTGGTGGAATTTCATTCTCCAGAGAAATACCATTATTTGTCTCTTAAGCAACAAATCAGCGAACTTTAAATAGGTACTTACTAATTATTATACGGTAATGCACTTATTCATAGATTGCTGTTGGGTCTATTGTATAAAAGGAGCGTCAAACTATTAACCTCTTTATTTTTTTATTATTAAAAATTTTAATAAAATGTAACAAAAATGGGAAACTTTTGTTTTTTGTTTCTCAAAATTTGGACATAGATGACCATAATCATCGCATATATCAAGTTTGGTAGGTCGTTGGAAAGATCTTGAAATTCTCTAATTGAGTATGAAATAATAGACAGGTCATTCCATTTGAAATAAAAAAGTTATTGTTGTTTTTAAATCTTCAAGTTCGACAAGTGTACACCCGTCAAAATTTTTATATAATTTCAAATAATTCCAGGACTACTCAAAGAAATTATGTATGTTATGGGAATTCATTGGAAAGCTCTTGACATTCACCAATCAAATATGCAATAATATATAAGTTGAATACTACCCAGCCAAAACGAAATACCCTGTATGACTAAACATGTTTCTGGAATATGCAGTGGTGATTGCTTTTGTTTTCTTTTAGAAAAAAATTCTATACCGGGTGTAACAGGATCATAGTACACCCCCTTTTCTCCTTTGGTTTTGAAGATAATTGATTGAAATTTTGGATATACTATATACATAATAAGCAGTACTTTTTGATATACAAATGATTTTTTTTAACTTCCGGTTTCGCCGTTGCGGCTAGACAGCTTTATGCCGAACGATATCCTGATAGACAATTTCCAGCGAGAAATTATTTTAATCGTCATGAAAATCAATTCCGAAGTGAGCCTTACAATGATCCTGAAGAAAATTTCATTCTTGACGAAGAAGGAACGGAAATTAATGTTTTGGCTCGAGTGGAAGTTGATAAAACTATTTTTTTAAGGCAAATTGGGTTTGAATTGGAAATCAGTCACCAAAGAGTAAGCTGAATTTTGCACAAACACCACTATAAATCTTTTAAATACCAATTGCACCAGCACTTGTACGAAAATGATTACGAACGTAGGATGGAATATTGCAATTGAATTCTGCAGAATAACGGGCAGACAAGCAATGATTTTTTGGGAATCATTTTATTTTTGGACGAGTCTAGGTTTACAAATTTGGGATTATTTAACAAACAAAATACAAAATATTGGTCACAAGAAAATCAAAATTAATTACGGGAGGGTAAATTTCAAGTGCGGTTCGGTTTCAATGTTTAGCTTGGAATAATCGGTAGTAGAATCATTGGTCCAATAATATTTGAAGAACCTCTGACTGGTACCAGATACTTTGGATTTCTTCAAAATGAAATTGAGGACAGTTTAGCTGAATTACCTTTCCATTTACGACAGGGAATGTATTTCCAACATGATGACGCTCCTCCACATAATTCAAGGATAGTAATTGATTACCTCAACGGAGATTCGGAGAAAACGTAATTTCAACGAATAATCCTGTGAGGTGACCTCCAAGGTCACCTGATTTAACACCCCTTGATTTCCCTTGTTTGGAGTCATTTAAAAAATATTGTCTACGCAGCCGCTGTTACAACCCGTGAGGATCTAGAGCTACGAGTAAGACGCGCAATTAATAGCATAGCGGCCCAGCAACGCGAACGTTCTTCGAGAAACAGCTTTGCGAGTTCAGAAGTATATTGACGTTAATGGACAGCATTTTGAACAACTGTTGTAATGTTGTTTTTTGTATTCCAAAGCCACTTTATGTATAACAAAGTAATTAGAACAAAATTGTATTTTCTTATTTTCTTTTAGCTTTAATTTTGTTTGTATTTATTGCACATTTTGACACGATATATGAATAAATTCCTTATTAATAGTACTAATAAATGGTACCACGGTGCTAATATGGTTCCATTTGAAAAAATTGAGTTTGGCCCCAAAAACCATTTTGATGACCTTTATTTGCTCATAAATCATGTAATTTAGTATTTTTTGATGGGATTTCGATTTTTCTAGCATTACACGGGTCATTTAGAAGAAATCGGAACCGTCATAACACACTTAAATGAAAAACTAAAAATTATATTATAAAAAATTGACATTGTAAATGTCACTAATTAAATATCGTTGGATTCAGATAATAATGCAGAATTTAAAAATGCAATAATGTATAGGGTGTTCCATTTAAAAATTGAAAGTTAGTGTCACTTCCGGCGAAACCGGAAGAAAAAAAATTACTTGTATGTCAAAATCACTTGTATGTCAAAAAGTGTCGCTTATTATGTATATAGGATATCTCAAATTTCAATCAATTATCTTCAAAACTAAAGGAGAAAAAGGGGTGTACCTTGATCCTGTTACACCCGGTATATTATAGTTATAGAGTTATGGAATAAATACACACTATGTGGACAGCCGTATACAGGGTATTTACTAAGTACATGCCAAATTTGCAGGAGGTGGAACATTTTAAGGAAAGGAATCTATATATATATATATATATATATATATGCATGTGCACTAAAATGCTTTGTTTTTGAGATACCGAGGCGTTAAAATTTTCCAAAAAATTTGATTAATTTTCGATATCTCCAAAACACTTACTAGAAGAATATTAAATTTGTTGTGAAGTTTTGTCTTGTTCTGCTTCACCATCTGGGAGTAACAACTAAATATTGTTGTAATCAGTAGCAGAGATATGGGGGTATCCCTATTTTTGGAAATCTAAATCTCGCCACCACTGCCTTTTTTGCTTTGGTGGAGTTTTTAAATGTTTTTGTTTAGTTCTGAGAAAAAGTATTCTTGTATATTTTTCGAATAAAGTACCGTTCCCTAGATATTTTCCATCTTATTTCTCAAAGTATTAACGTTTTCAGAGCCCTTTCAACTATAGGATTCTTTGTTGCATCAAGATTGCTGTGACTCACTGCATATATGTGTGATGTGTTGAATTTCCGGGTGTAATGCGGCGTAATCACCTAGGTCCCCAGAGAGACCGCAGTTGCTTAAACGTCATTTCGATAGAGTCATGTCTGTCATCCTCAGGTTCTCATTGAAACTGCTTACTGCAGCTTATTGTTAGTTGAACTGAAGTTTCAATTTAAGTAAATTATCCTCTCCCAAATTGTAGTTAGACGTATTTTTCTTTCTATTACAAGTTTAGTAAAGCTGCAAAAACCTTACGAAGCGCCTTATATAAATTGAAATAATTAAATAACTTTAATAACTGTTAGAGATATGAAAATAATGAATTGAACTTTATTGCCTAATTTAGTAAACAATTATCGTAATAGGTAATATGTATACATCATTTCTTAAAACAGTAATCCAATTTAGATCATTATTAGACTCAAAAAAAAGGGAAATATCCTTAGAAACGTTGATATTGTCATAAAGAATAGTTTTTGGTTGATCCAAATGGCACGTGAAATTTTCTTTCTAACTCAAATATCTATAATTATTGAAATATGGTGTTAATTTTCTAATTTAAATAACAGAAACTCAATAAAGAATTGAAAGTAACATTAACTTTTAATATCTCGTCCTAATTAATAAACAACAAAATTTAAAATGAATTAAAATAAAATGCGTTAAATTTTAATGAGGCTTAATTACTAGACCTACCTTTAAGTGTCATAACCAAATGAAGAAAAACTCCACCGCATAGAAAAATTATACACATTATTTTCACTATGGTAAACTTAATACAAAAGATTGTTAAATAAGAATTATCTTCTTTTATGGGGAAATGATAGGTGAGAACCAAACTAGATAGGCTTGAATAAAATGGTTTGTCTTTTTCAATAATGAACATTTTTTTCAGTTAGAGCCTGATCAAGCTTATTCAACAGATTTTCACCTACTACTGCTATTTTTTTAGAAAATTGTAGACTAGTTTTATTAGGTCATCTCATCAAAAGTGAAAAGGAATATTCAATTGTTATCTTTCTGTGAAATATAATTGGATCAAATGGATTTAATTTTTAATATGTTTGTTCATAGGAATGTACGTCACTAAGAATATGTTATGAAAACTGCAGAAACAATTTTTTTTTTAATTTATTTTATAAATCCAACAGAATTTGCACTCCAATTATAGGCTAGAAACATATAATAATACAGAAATTGACACAGACATGTCTACATTATAATAACGTACTTAACGAATTATAAAAAATTATTCCATCTAGACTTGATTTCATTAATAGTGCAAGAAAAAATGTCGATATTATTTTAAATTTTATTAAAGTTTCTGCACATAACATATAAGGATGTCAATTTTAACACATTTGTTCTGGCATTTTTAAATAAAAAAGTGACGTGAATTGAGCTGGTATAGAAGGGACATGGAATTTAATTTTTCCTAATAACACGGAACAATACATTTTCTTGTCTAATGAACGACTTCTCGTAAAGATACACCACACAGTTAAAGTCTTCTCGGCTTTATAAGCCGATACAATTAAAATGGTTTAACGGCAAATTGTGGATAAATATGCGAACATCACTCATGGAGACAACCATAAAAACATAGCTGATGCTGCAAAATGGCTACACATCTTCTCCAGTTTGTGATAAGCAAGCTAGTTCATCAAGCTAGTTAAGAGGGTAAGTTTTACATACATTGTTATAAATTGTAATAGTTTATTGCTTCTCGTATTAGTTAATTTCGCGTACGCCACTGTCCCACGGAACATTTTTGACAGCCCTAATTATCTGTCTTTTCCATTACTTATGGCATACTGACGAGAACATAACAAGTTTGAAACCGGTCTATATGTAGTGAGGAATTGACAAATGATTTTGCTACCGAACTAGACTTGCAGGTTTAATTCAATGCAGGTCGGGGCTTTTGTCCACTGAGTAGTTATTTCCTGTAAGTCTTATTCAAGGTATTGTATATTTAAATCTCAGAAAAACTGAGAAAAACCTAAAGACCGATATGAGGAAATGAAACTAATGAATGTATATGTTTAGTGAAGATAAGTTCGCAATCAAAAATGATACAAAGAAAATACAATTTTTGAATTATTGTAGAACTATAGTTTTTGAAATGCATCACAAGAATTTACATTATCTTTAGAAAAGATTATGATCCATGGATAATATACGAGTGTATAAAAGTATATTTGGAAAACTGGCGCAAAAGAAATTGCGGAACTTTAAACATTTATACTTGTAATGCTAAAAGAATAGCTCAAAATTCTCTTTCTGTAAACTATGACATCGTCTTTTAATCTAGTTTAAAGTTTGTCTGGTAGCTAGGATGGGAATTTTAGGGGCGGATAAGACAGGACCATCAATATTAATCTCAACAAGTGTCACCGAGAAAAAGTGGTGGAAACATTCAAACAAAATAAGGCAGGATGTTTTCATCGATTTTCTTCGAAAAAGCATTATTTGGTTTGATTTGATTCAATAATGCAGGCGCATATAAAACCAATATCTAATTTGATTATCATTAGCGATGAAAAGTGTAGATTTAAATAAAAAAATCTACCGCGAATTTTCATAGACAGGGTGTTTCAAAATGTTGTCACATGTGCATCAACAATTCTAGATACATCATCAAAATAAATGGAGTTTGTTTAAAATACATATCGATACCTCAAAGCTCACTGTTACAATTTTCTGTACCAACACATTTTCAAAAGTAAACATCGGTTTATTGACTGTAGCAGTCACAATTCGTTCTAGAAATGGCCCACTGTTACTGCAGTGCAACTTGGATAATACTCTATATACAGTGTTTCAGGTATGCGGTCATTAATTTCTAGGGGTGATTCTACATAAAAAAATTTATATGAAAAAAAGTTCATATTAACATAGGTCTGAAAATCCCTCCTAAGGTCGCTACGGGCTTCTGAAAGTGGCACCAAAAATTCGTATTTTATTTAATGTCTCAGGAACCCTTTGAGCTACAGTGACTAGTTTTTGCACGTGATTCGATATCAATGAAGGTACTTCTCTGTGTCATGTAATACAGATTTGTTATTTTTAAAAAATTGACTGCCCACGGTTTTTATTCTTATTAAATTATGTAGAAGAGCGAGAAATCATTATCCTTATTTTTGAATCCTAGGCAATGCATGCGTTTCTTTATGTTCAAATTTCTGGAAACTGGTCGGTCCTACGGTGTTACAACAAGAAGACCTCTTTTTGTGTATATATAGCCCAGGCATCATATTCCGATGAGACATTCACAAAAAATTCTCATTTAAAAAAATTGGGGGAGAAGTAAGTCCCCCATTTCCAATTTTGTGCACCCCTGACTGAATTTACCCTTGGTGAATAACATCAGATAATAACCTTTATTGATATCGAATCACGTGCAAAAACTAGTCACTGTAGCTCAAAGGGTTCCTGAGATATTAAATAAAATGTCAATTTTGGGTGCCCCTTTCAGAGGCCCGCAGCGCCCTTAGGAGGGATTTTCGAACCCATGTTTATATGAACTTTTTTTCATATTTCTTTATGTAGAATCATTCCTAGAAATTAATGAACGCATACCTGAAACACCCTGTACATATATTCGATTAAATATCTAAAAATACGATCTGAACATATTTCACTGTTGCTTTAAAGAATTAATTGATATGTTCTAATATAAATAGTTTAATTATTATTATTATTTTTATATTAATTGATATAATAATTTAAACGTAAATTTAAAAATACTTCCAAAATTCCGCGACCTTTAATGAAAAAGAAAACTCAAAATTTGTGTCGATTCACCCGTAGCATTGGTAAGATTTTTAGGTATATAGTATAACAGTGATTCATTCATCGAAAAATAAACTATAACAACTTTTAGGTAATCTAAAAGACAAAATTGAAACAAACGAAAAGTCGGGGCAATTAATTGTAAGGACTATAATCAAAAGTATGTTGGACAAACTACACGATCGATTCAAATTAGATTCAAGGAACATATCATCACCAGATGATGCCAACTTGGTGGCGAAACATGCGTCTGATGCAGTTTATGGTGTTTTGTGGAAAACTACGTTAGTGTTAACCAAGAAGTTGTAGAATACATTAAATTCACATGCATGAAGCGAAGATTAATTCTAAATTGAAATAACTATTTTATAATGCTATGGAATATATTTTTTTGGCGCCAAAAATACTAAAGAAAAAATATTTTCAGAATATCAGGTTCTTCCACTTTCATCTCTGATCAGTGAAAATATCCCATTGTGTGAAGTTCATCCAACTAAATGTATCTGACAAATACGATAGTATATCGTCAATTTCGTTATGCGTTTGGAAAAAGGCAGAATACGTGGAGGATTTGGCATCGTATGCGATATAATCTTCACAGCCGCAAGAAATTAATTATAGGCAACAAATTATAGAATCGGCCAACTTTGTAATAGAGGGACGAAGCGAGATGAGACGTGCGGTTATTCAGGGTCTCTTTGATCTAAGAGCCTCTACACACTATCGGCCAGGTCATGGTAACCAAGGCGCGACGGACTAGATGTCCCTCCCCGCATTGGCCACTGCCAGTGCCGCTGCCAAAACTCCCTTTTTACTCCTGTTAACCGTCCCGACCCGGTAGCTGCGACCTGGCCGCTAGTGCGCGAGGCTCTAAGCGCGAAAATAGATGTATTAACTCGCTTTCAGCCACATATTTTAAACGGCCATCATCTACTATATTATATACATGCTTTGTATCAACCTGCGATCGTAACCTGCGCCGCGTCTATGCTTCTGTATCGGCTCGTAATTGTACAGCTCTGGTAATTATATACACGTACCTACTTCGTGCTTCGTGCCAAATACATTAATATATGTATTTTTATATCCTTTTTATTTTATTTTCTTAATTTTTCAAATCGAAAATAAAAATGATTAAAACTTTTCCCCCTTAAAAAAAATACTTTCTGTCTGGCTACAATGCTATACTTTGACTTTAGCCACTCCATAGTCCGTACGAGAACTATCACCTGTATTGCCAAGTTTCGCGTCATTGAAAAGAATCAAGCATACAGCTTTCATGTAATTTATAACACGCTTTTTTTATTATTATTATTAGCTTCACCTGTATGTATCTATGTACGTATCTATCTATGTAACGGAATCTTTCAACGTAATTTTCACCAACTTCAAGAAATCTGATTAAATTGAAAATTTTGCACGTATTAAGGACCGATTATACAATACAATAATTTGAATGCTTACCGACGCATTTCTCTTGAAAAAATTTTTTCTCAGCGGATGTCAAAGTTGTATGATCGGCGCATTCGCCAAAATAACGGAATATTTCAACGTAATTTTCACCAACTTCAAGACGTCTGATTAAATTGAAAATTTGCATACGTATTAAGGACCGATGATAATACAATAATTTGAGTACGTATCGACGCATTTCTCCTAAAAAAAAAAAACTTCTAAGCGTATGTCAAAGTTGTGTGCTCGGCGCATTCGCCAAAATATTGCATCCATGATAAGTTGGCAGAAAGTTAACCACTAATTGAATGAATACTGTTAGGTTACGACACCATGAATGAAATAGTTTTAGGTCTATTATCACATATGATATATTAAAAATCGAGTCTCTTGAAGACTATTACATTTGTTTTCGTTTCATGACTAAAAAATAAAAAAATAAATTATAGTTTAAAAAAACTAAAAAAAAAACACACTTTGATAGCAAACCGAACTAAAAAGTAAAAAATAATGTTTAAATATTAAGATTTTGTTCAACAGCGATTGAAAGTCTACTAACTCAATATAATTAAATGATTTTTAATAAGTTTAAAATAAGAATAAAGTGATTGACAAAAAAAATTCATTTTATTGTAAAAAGCGTGGGGTGCTTGATATCAATTGGTATAAATATGTTATGGGTAGCTATTAATAAAAGTAGAGTTATCATAAAAATATAGTAAAAATCTTTTTTAGAGTAAAATGAATTTTTTTTGTCAATCACTTCATTCTTATTTTAAACTTGTTATATAGATTTTCAAAAAAAAATCTATATATACATTTATGCTCGGTGACTTTGGGCCCCCGTATCTCGAGAACGGCTGATCGGATCGACCTCAAATTTGGGATCTATCCGAATCTCGAGATTTCCAGAAACTTTCCGTCTGTCCGGAACTCCGGAACTCCGGAACTCCGGAACTCCGGAAGTCCGGTAGTCCGGAAACTTTTCTTTCAAATTCGATAACTGTCCCAAATATTGACCGATCGATTTCAAACTTTTACCAGAGGTAGACCTCCATGGTCTACATATGCCTATTGATTTTGAGCCGGTTCCGAAAACGGCAAGTGGGGCAAAAACAATTTTTTTACCTTCCTTTGAAATGCGATAACTGTCCTAAATATTAACCGATCCACTTCAAATTTGGAACAGGGGTGTACCTCTAAGGGCTACATATGCCTATTTTTTTGGAGCCGGTTTCGAAAACGTGAAGTGGGGCAAAACGGCCTAAAAGCCATTTTTTATTTCTTTTTTTTTTTTGAAATGCGATATCTGTTCAAAATATTGACCGATCAACTTGAAATTTGCAATAGGGGTAGACCTTTACGGTATACATATGCCTGTTGATTTTAAGCCGATTCCGAAAACGGGAAGTGGGGCAAAAAAAATTAAGAATTTTGATTTTTTTTGGAAATGCAATAAATGCCCCAAATATTGACCGAATTGGTACAAATATAGGCATATTAGCAATAAAATGGATCACAAGGAACCGATTCCGACTATTCACGAACCGCTCCGATCATTCCGAAGGCGTTATAAGCACTTTTAATAGCGTTTTAAGAAATTAAAAAGGGCAAACGAGTTTCAAAGGGTGTTAACAACCACCGAGGCCACAGTTTTAACTGCAAAACACGAACTGGACCCGAACCTTTCCGAAGTCACCCGAAGATACCCGAAGGCAAACGGGGCTTGCGGGGTATCATTTCTAATAAAATCGAATACGAGGAACCGATTCCGAGCAATCCCGAACCGCTCCGATCGTTCCCCGAATGCGTTTTGGGCAAGTTTAAAACGATTTCTGGAACCGAAAAACAAATTCAATTTTCGAGGGAGTTGACACGTACCCAGGCTGTTCTTTTAACCGAAAAAACAGAACTCGGTCCGAAGATATCCAGAAGTCACCCGAAGTTCCTCTTGCGCGATCCAGGCTTGTGGGGTATCGCTTTCGAAGTAATCGGACCCACGGAATCGATTGGCATCACCCGACTGATCACGAACCGCTCCGATCATTCTCGAAGGCGTTATAAGTACTTTCAATAGCGTTTTAAGAAATTAAATGTGCAAGCAAGTTTCAAGGTTGCTAACAGCCACCGGAGGTTATTGTTTTTATCTCAAAAACCCGAACTGGACCCGAACCTTTCCGAAGTTACCCGAAGATACCCGAGGTCAAGCGAGGCATGTGGGGTATCATTTTCAATAAAACCGAACATAAGGAAGCAATTTCGAGCATTCCCGGACCGCTGCGATCATTCCCGAACGCGTCTTAGGCAATTTTAACAACAATTGCAGGCATCGAATAACAAATCATTCTGGAACCGATCCGATGTACTTTGTCCGTCTTCTGAAAATCTATATGGCATCTTCACTCAGCGGTGAATGTACCTCACTTGTTAAAAATCATTTAATTATATCGAGTTGGTGGACTTTCTATCGTTGTTGAAGAAAATCTTAATATTTAAACGTTATTTTTTACTTTTTAGTTCGGTTTGCTATTAAAGCCTGTTTTTTTTTTTAGTTATTTTTTAAACTATAATTTATTATAATAGAAAGCTGTTCTATGACATCAGTTTTCGTGATATTTATGTATAACAGTTTTACCCCCTATTGTTTTAAAGTTATATAAAAATAATTGTCTTACAGCTGCTGTAAATGCAACCTTTCATACGATACAATACAAAAGGTTAATTGAAAAGTAGACAGTACTTTTCCTCTTAAATAAGTCCTGTGCTTCTTATATTTTTCAAAAGTTTTAGAATATTTTGTATTAATCACTACCATTTTGCAAAAAAATAATGAAGAATTTAGATATTTGTAAAAACACGTTCAGCCGGAGTTATTTCAACTAATTTCTCCCCTTAGAGTAGAGTTTCTCTGTAGTTTTCTTAAAAATTATTCAAAATTTAAAGCTCCAAAACATGTAAGTCTTAAATATATAGCCGAGACTTTACACTTTACAGCAATAATTTTAAGTACCTGCCGTCATTCTGTAAAGGTGTAACAGACACTCGCCCTAAAATATGTAGGAAGTCTTTGCACATAATAAATTTATGCCCGTGATAATAAATTACTTAGTGAAGTAAACATGAGAGAAAATCAGGGTTGTAGAGACACGAAACGAAGTAGGCTTCAAGGATGTGTAGGGTGGGTGGAGATAGCCTCTAAGGATTTTAAGACTGATCTGGAAAAACTTTTTTCTTAGTTAGAAAATAGGGTCATGTTTTAGCAATTCTTTTTTTACACGGATAAAAGAAATAAATAATTAAAGAAACAAATAAAACTTTCTTATAAACGCCACGATAATATAATACTGAGTTAGGATATTAATTAAAATGTTGCTATGTGTTTTGTGTGCAAACCGAGAAGACTAATTAAATCTACTTAAGTTAGTTAAACAGCAATATCCTATGCTGTGTAACAAAAAAAATTTAGATCACTATATGCATAGGAACAGGAATGAAACAGGGATCGTTACAAAAAGAACATTTTTAAAAGACCTATAACAAGATGTTTTTTTCTGAAAATAAACAAAAATAACGGTTGATTGCATACTCTCAGGAATACAGCGATGAATGTTCATCAAGAATAATTGTAGAAACCAAGCTTTTTTTGTTTCTTGCTCGGCTTTGCTTCATAAGTGAAGGTAGTGGAAAATTCAGTTGCATCGGGTTTTCGCAAAATTCTTTTAGCTTCATGAGTTTCAAATAATTGTCTTCATTGGAAGATAATCTAATAAAATATATTATGTATAAATTAGTCTAAACCGAAATAAAAAATTCTTAACAAAATATATCACAATAGAAATTTCTAAATCATTTTCCTCCAACTGAATATTCAGCAACCTCTTCTGTTAAGCTTTTTTATTAGATTCTGTAGCCAAGGACTATTTTAGGCATCGAGTTTAATGTATGGAGAAATAATTCTACACGGTGGGGCAATAGTGTGTCGGACCTCGATATCTCGAGTTCTAGATACTAGATGAAAAAATCTATAACCGGAAATTATTTTCGAATAGGATACAAGACAAGCCAAGATGAAATTACAGGATCAAGTGCCTTTTTTTAAAAATAGAATGCTATATATATTCAGTACATTTTTGAAGCCTCTTTCTAGACTTTATTCAGTCCTATAGTATTATTGACTATCTCCCAACCACTTAGATATAATGACTTTTTTGAATCATTATTACTTCCTAGAAATGTACAGGGCGTTCAGAAATTATTTTTTTTTAATTGAATTTTCTCAATTATTTCAAAAGTATATTTTTCTACGATGTGATGTAGAATTGAAAAGCGAACATTTTTTGTAAGTACTTCCATATGGCCAATTGCAACCATTTTCGTTAATAATACAGGTTATTTCAAATAATTCATTAGAAAAAATTTTAATAAGTGCTCCACATGTTGCCCATTTTGATTAACACAAGTCTCTATGCTCTTTCGAAATGAGGTTTCTACTGTTCTTAAAATTGCCCGTGTGATATATCTAAAAGCAGTTATTATCATTTCCTTCGTATTTTGTGCTATTGTTGGTCTGTCTTTATAAACAATTTCCTTCACGTATCCCCATAAAGAAATAAATTTTTGTACCATCTGGGGATGTAGCAAACCATTTAGTGAGTCCATTTCTTCCAATCCATTGAAGTGGGTAGGTATTATTTAAGTGGTCTCTAACTGCATTTAAATAATATGGTGGAGCACCCATCTTACTGAAACCACATCCTATTTCGAATCCTTTGAGGAAAATTTACCAATAATTGTAGCAGATAATTTTTTTCAGAAAATGTGAAGATTAATAGCTCAGTCAATGTACCAACAAAGGAAATGTGGCGCTATTACATGTTCTCCAATAATTCCCCTCTCAAACATTTATAGACCATCTGTGCTGGTTTGCCTAAAAGGTGAGGATTTTCCGAAGCATATTAATGGAAATTGTGCCTAACAGCAAATCCATTTTTACTAAAAATTGCCTCATCAGTGAATAAAACATTACTGAAGAAGGTGACATCTTGCATTTTATCTCTAGCCCAATTACAAAACTGTAGACGCCTTTGAAAATCGTCATCAGATAGTTCTTGGTGCATGTGAATATGATATGCATGAAGCCTATTTGTTTTTAAGATTCGACCAACATACCGTCTACTTATTCCTACTACTTCTCTCTGACTAATATGGGGGATTCTCAATCGTTGCCAGCACCACAGAAAACTCATTTTCTTGGTTAATTTTTGTTTATATCCGACATTTTCAGTTTCCACAAATCTATCGAGAAGGTTTTGGAAGCTGTTAGCATCAGGAATCCATCTTTCTGGATACCTTTGCTTATAAATTCCATTGGCAAGCAAACAATTTCTGTCTGAATCGCCCAAAACAAAAGTCATTTCTACAAGTTCCGCATTATTAAAATTCATTTTGTAAAAGTTGAAGTATTTTAAATTTAATAATAACTGACGACTGATAAGTGCGATAAATGTTCGTTTGTCCAAGGCCATTTATACCAAACTGAGGATTTATTGAAAACGAAAATGGTTGCAATTAAAAAAAAGTTCTTTTTTCATTTCTATATCATATTATGGAAAAATATATATAAAAAATTGAGAAAATTCAATTTAAAAATTTCTTAATTGAAAAATAATTTTTAACCACCCTGTACATTTTTAGGAAGTAAAATTGTTTCAAAAATATTAATTAAATGTCTCTTAACTAGTATTCACATACGCTTTTCTTAAAACCCATAACTGTGACTTTGGTGATTTTTTCAATATGCATCTGCAGATAGCATTATTTCAACAAAAAAATTCATTACATCAAGTGATTGGCAGATAGTCAATAATAATATAAGAATGAATAGAGTCCAGAAATGGGCTTTAAAAAATGTACCAATATACATAGCATTCCATTTAAAAAAATCCCCTGATCCTGTAATTTCGTCTTGGCTCGTATTTATCGCACATTTTAATACGACATATAAATAAATTCCTTATTAATAGTACTAATAAATGCTATCACGGTACCAATATGATTCCGTTTGAAAAAATTGAGTTTTGTCCCAAAAACCATTTTGATGAACTTTATTTGCTCATAAATCACGTAATTTAGTATTTTTGACGGGATTTCGATTTTTCTAGTATTACACGGGTCATTTAAAATAAATCGGAACCGACATGGCACACTTAAATGGAAAATTAAAAATTATATTATAAATAATATCAACGCTTGAAATGTCACTTATTTGGTATCGTTGGATTCAGAAAATTATGCAGAATTCAAAAATGGAATATACAGGTTGTTCCATTTAAAAATCGAAAGTTAGTGTCACTTCCAGCGAAACTGGAAGTGAAAAAAAATTATTTGTATGTCAAAAAGTGCAGCTTATTATGTATATAGGATATCCCAAATTTTAATCAATTATTTTCAAAACTAAGGAAGAAAAGGGGGTGTACCATGATCCTGTTACACCCGGTATGTAGAACTTGACTTAGAATATACGTTTATTAGATTTAAATACATTTTTTTTGTTTTCCTTTATATCTATAAGCGTGTGATCAGCGCTGTCGGTATATACTTACTTTTGTCAATAAGCCGATATGCGATAAACGTTTTGTTTTTAATATGTACGGACATGTGTAGTTCATTGCAGAGATATACAAGAAATTCAAAAAACTCCAAAAAAATTACCGATAAAGATACCGCCCGGTGGTAACGAAGGAGCATCGGGCGATTTATCTAATCTAATTAACCATAAACAGAAAACTTAAAAATAAAGATGTTTAACTGGAAATACATAATGGTTCCTCAAAAAGAGTATGTGAGACGCCAATGGGTTTCCGTATCTCTATCACAGTTGCTATGCACTTTGTTGTTAATTTGAATACATTGTCAGAAGCATAACAAACGTTTATTACTTCCCTAATTATTTAGGATGTAATCATCCTCGACTACATCGTATGACTACTATCCTATTTAATTTATATTATCAGACGTTTATTAGGATTTTATCGGATATTCTATGTAAATTTCTCACGTTGTTTGTGCATTAACAGCGTAAGATAATTATTTAAAAACATGGTTAATGTTGGGCCATTAATTCTAATATCCTGAACCCCCGCCACCCAGTTTAACACATCTATAAATTGTTTGGGTGACATTCCCATTTGGCGCGTTGCTGATATGATGGGAATGGGTATGTGAGGATGATGTGTAATTTTGACAAAAAAAAATATTTGTATACTCTGGTTTACATTCCACATATTTTAGACGATATACACTGCTGACTTTATATGTTGAGATGCTTCTAGTGGAAATTTAGCTATTTGCCTGTAAAATACTCATGGAAGCACTAGATTTCATTCTTCCTTGCAAATAGTTATCATAAGAAGGCCTCGAAATCCTAGGAACTGGTCTTAATTACCCTCTTTAATCCCGATTGTATAAGTAGAAGTAGTGTCAAGTACATTTTTATTCGTATATACAGGGTCATTTTGTAAGAATTCCCAACCTCACTAATTTTGTTATTTTTATTATTACGAAAAAATTATGATTACAAAAGTTATATGAAATTTTATGTGGATTTTTGAAAATCATATTACAGTTATTAATTTTATTTTTTAAATTTTTTAATAAGAGCTTTCTCGCGAACACAATGATATAGGGGTTGATCTCTAATACTAAGAGATATATGAGGGAAGCTTTGTGTGAGCCCTACCCCCGCTCACTTTATTATTTCTGACTAATCAAAAATAGTATATAAAATATCTGATGTGGCGAGCACCTAACTTTCTTATACCAGTATATATCATCATGATGTAAAAAAATCATTCTATTCAATTCTTCACTTACTGCAATTAAATTGTAGAGCGTACCTTGAAAAGTTTCATTAAATTTTTTAAATAATTAATTATCAGCGTCATTCGATTCTATCAATAGTAATCCATGTCATATATTATAATAATTTCTTCTCATTGACATTGACATTTTTGTTAACTAAATTAGTCATTTCAAATGTCAAACTGTTAACCTACCGCCATTTTATGAGGTCAAATGTATAAAATTTAAGTTTACATCAGCTTTATTTAAGTAATTGGAAAATATATTTTATTGGTTTGATATAGTAGACATGATTTATAATCTTTCATCAAGAATATATTTTTTGTAAAGACAAGTACAAAAAAGTTTGGATCCCGTGGACCTCCTTTCAGCTGGCCAATTTTGCTCATTATCGAGTTTATCATTGTCTTTGGCCTTTAGAACATGTGTACCAAATTTGAAAGCTTTATCTCAAAAACTGGGGCTGCTATCGCGATACTACAGACATGCAGACAAGTTTTTTTCCATAAAGTTAGGTTTTTCCATTATAATTCGTCGAGATTCGTCCAGAAATGCAATGAAAATTTTTAATTTTTTTCCGAAATTGTACCTTTTTGCTTCTTTCATTCATTGTGCCTCTTCTGGTGGCACTACATTCACCAAATTTAATATGTTACCTAAACTGTTGCTGACAATCTTAACTGCCAAATTTGGGAAGTTTCCCATTAGTACTTTTTGAGTTATCGCGGATACATACGCACCGACAGACATCATTCGAAAAATAGTCGGAATGGATTCAGGAGGGTTTAAGACGTATAAATCAATGAAAATCTCGAAGTCGAAAAAAATTACGATTACTGTACTTCCTTATATTAGGTATAAGAAAGTAAAAAAGTAACAAGATTTTCTTAAGAATATTTTGAAAATCTTATTACCAAGACAATTAAAACTATTTTTAATAACTTTTTTTATAAACTATTTTTGAATAGACAAAAATAACAAAGATAACCAAGGTGGGGATCACACAAACTTTCCCTCACATTTTCCTTAGTATTAAATATAGACCCACACACGCTGTATCATTATATTCAAATATGTAAAATTATATAGTGTTGAATTAAGAAAAAAATAAAATTAATAACTGTAGGTGGAATTCTTACATAATCATCCTAGACAACTCAATAGGACAGTTAATTGGACTTTTATAATGTCTATACTATGGCTTTATATCTAAATCAAATAATACGCTCACATAAATTTACTTACCTTAGTGTAAAATTCATATCTCCAATTTAATATAAGAAATAACTTGTCACGTAGATAATTATTTCTGCACAATGCTCGCAGCTTTATTCATAGCCAATAATGGCGACTTTGATGACTGTAAAGTTGAATTTAAATTTAATTAAAACAAATTTCAAAAGCCATTTGTTCCATATTCATCTCTCTGGGACAAATATAACATGAATTTTATATCGAATGCATATTGAAATTTAACTGTGTCAATTTGTACATTAATTCTATGTTATTAAATGGAATGGCAGTTTGTTTATAACATAAAATTTATTGCAAATAATAATATACAAACGAACTTGTGTAAAGTGTAAAGGTGACAGACAGCACAGTCGTAGTTCTTAAGAAGTTTGTAACATATTATTTTTCCGCGAAAAATAATTCTTACAAACTGACTGTATCTCATATTTGCATCTTCTAACTTTTACGGTTTGGTTCATAATGGCAAAAGAAAAAAGTAAAAGGATTAATGTTTGTAAACGATTCCTTTGAGAGATACCTTAATATCCCTTTAATTTTCCTAGCTTATATCTCCCTTATTCTTCGTCGACGGAAACATTGCCCCTACATGTTGTATCGAGTAACACATAATGGACTGCATAATAAGTACTCAACTCTTAGTTTCACACCCACTAGAAGAATGCGGGTATTATTTATAATGGAAGGAAATTTTATACAAATTATCCTAAAAAGTTAGGCGGCATAGATATTACTGGTTGTCTATGTATATTTAAGCGTGTATGTATATCTTTAGGAATACATACACACACAAACAAACTCATCAATAATTGAGTGCCTAGAAAGAAATTTCTCTAAATTTTTTTCGCTTTTGAATTATAAAGTTTTAAACGCATTTATCAATTAAAAATTTGGTAATTTTCCAAATGTTAGTAGTGAGAATCCTAATAAATATAGATGAATCATCGATTACAGCCAGACAAACAAAATTTTTTTTGGAGTCTGGGGATCAGACCATGTTTACTGTATGATTTCGGGCACTGAATCCAAATCCGGGATCCGTTTAACCCCATAACATCAGGGCTTTGCTATAACCCTCAAAAAAAAACCAATAAATTAGGATTTTCAGCAATATTAAACGCATATAACCTTGGAACTCAAACTTTAAATACAAAACCCAAGCTGTTAACCTTGAAAACCCATAACCCCACAACCCCATAACCCTATAACCTGAAGCTCATAACACCATAACAGAAATAATTACACTCAACCTCTGATATCGCGACTTTTCGTTATCATCGTGATCATGGCTGTCGCATTCATTTTCTTCAGCAAATTGTACGTCAAGTCCCATGCCTCCAGATACATAATCAAATTTGGTTTTACACTCATTTCGTTCAACTGAAACTGGAGCTATTACCAATATAGCGTTCATACGTACAATTTTGTTCTAATTTTTAATATTACAACTTTTTTCGCAATTTAAAACATGTAGCGAAATATTTCGTAATTGACATGACAATCAGGTGAGTGTGAAACTATTTTCAATTGTTTTCTTCAGTTATAAACTCTAGGTTAGCCAAGTCACCAATGAATGTAGAAGTTCGCATGATGACGATGACTCCGGGACCGCATTTTTTTTCATTTTACTGTCCCGCCTGTGCCAGCGTCCAGGACACCTCCACGCGGTGACGGCGGGCAACGGAGTTGTTCCGTTATCCGGCTGAATCCCTGGATCACGGCGTTTATGCCGTCATGACAGGCACAGGTGGAAGACAACTCCATGAGATAGGGGATCGGATACCCAGAACCGGCGGCTGGTCAGGTGAGCAAGCGGGCCCGCAGGCGACGTCATCATGCGACCGCAGCTCGGCATTAGTTGGTAACTTAGCTAATGTAGGGTTTAATACTAATTCGTAGGGCTGTCAGAAATGTTCCGTGGGACAGTGGCGTACGCGAAATTAACTAATACGAGAAACAATAAACTGTTACAATTTATAACAATGTATGCAAAACTTACCCTCTTAACTAGCTTGATGAACTAGCTTGCTTATCACATACTGGAAGATGTGTGGCTGTTTTGCAGCATCAGATATGTTTCTATGGTTGTCTCCATGATGATGTTCGCAATGGGTGAAAATATATTCTTATATTTTGAAAACGACCACTCGACATCTACTGATGTAATACACGCATACGTAAAATAGTCTTTGAACGTACTTAACGGACCTGGGGCTGCAGCATCACATATTTGTCTTAATTTGGTAAAACCGATCGATGTCTTTATTTAACACACTTTTCTTTAACGCGCTCACTTGTTTCGTCACCTATAGCGTGTAGCAGTAGATTTACTTCGTACACTATTTGCAATGACTCCGCTAACGACAACGCACTGTTTTCTAATTTTTTTATGCTCTCATGTAATGGTTTATAGTTCTTCGCAATATTTTTTAAAGCTGTTTCAACGGAAATATCTTCGAATTTTGTCTGGCTTTCCTTAATAGCTGTAGCCTCATCTGGATTGAATTGTAGTATTACAGCTTTTATTTGTTGGAAATATTCAGCATTATAAAAAGCTGCCTGCAACCATGTTCCCCAATGTGTAAGAATCGGCTGTGGTGCTTCAGAAATACCGGGACACTTGCTGTGAAATGCACGGAGACGTTTAGGAGATTTAAAAAACACTATTTTTGTACTTGTTATTAAAGTATCCACCTCTGGAAAACCTTTTCGAATAGTTTCTGCCACAAGATGTAAAGCATGCACTTTACACGTAACATATATAAACGTAAAACCTTGTTCTTGCAAAGAACGGCCTACCGAACGCATTGTCATGGCGCCATCAGTCACAAAACATCAACACTTGACTTTTTGACAGTTCAAATTTTTCTAACGTCTCCAGCACCACTCTGGTAATTGTTTCGCTAGTACATTGACTTAAGTCTTTTGCTAGCTAGTAACAGTGGAACTGTCGGTTTAAGAGGGTCCAGTACTCGTACTATAACATTTAAAATAGATTTTTTTACAATCTGTTGTCTCATCAACAGATAACCACAGCCGTGTATTTTTTAATTCAAATTTCATGTTATTTACCATGTCTACGTTTACAGTTGGTAGATAGTTACCGAATGTTGTGCGACTTGGTAACTTCACCTGGGTATTGTATTTAATCCAGAACTCTCGAAATGGTTGCTTATTGAGTATGTGAAGAGAAACATCACAGTCAGTCAGCATTAATAGTAAATCAAACATAAACTGTGTTGTCGAGGGCACGCCATTTTTTTAAATTTTATGGTGTACACTATTTACGTGAAGTCCACAACCACGCTTATCCTAGCACATCAAATCTTTCTCGCACACTTTACAAATTATTTTAGCACCATCATAAAATAAATCCGGGAATTCACCTATAAATTTATTCACTTTGTCAGCAAATGGCCGTTTTCCACCCCTGCGTACGTCTGCCATGCTTTATTATTAGAATTAATATCAACAATACAGTACAACAAATGAAATAAAAACACAAAAACAATATGCAATACGCCCAAGTGACTTAACGTGTGCACAACTCGACAGCTATTAATAAACTGGACTGGAGAAAGTGTTTTTCGGTGAAGCTCTTATAAGGGCTACATGATGTACAAAAATCCGGTCTGTGCAACCTCCTCGTTGTTGTACATCGCGTAACGCTAATACCGACGGTCTCACCTTGGTTTTTCAGGATAACCGTTGTTTAATGAAAAGAATGAAGATGCAGTGTTATTGGGTTATGGGGTATAATAGCTTAGGTTTAGGAAATCATCAGCCCTGCCAAGTCACGATATCAGAGGTTGAGTGTAATTATTTCTGTTATATGCTTATTGGGCTTCAGATTATAGGGATATAAGGTTATGGGTTGATGGGATTGTGGGTTTTCGGGGTTAACAGCTTTGGGTTTTATGTTTAAAGTTTGAATCACAGGGTTATATGCATTTAATAGTGCTGAAAAGCCTAAATTATTGGTTTCTTTGAGGTTATGGCAAAGCTCTGACGTGATGGGGTTAAACGGACTCCGGATTTGGATTCAGCGACCCTGAAGACATATAGTAAATATGTTCTGATCCTCAGACCTGAAAACAAAATTTTTTTGTGAAATGAATATTGGACAACACAGTCCCGTTTACCAAAAGCAGTAAAAAAGTGTAACAACTTTATGTATCTGCATAAAAAAATTATTTAAATGCTACAGTGAATACATTAATTGTAAGGAATGGCATAATTTTACTTTCTCATCTATCTACAGGGTGGTTCATAACTAATGGGACATATGGCAACAGTGGACTCCTCCGATTTAGCTAAACTTATCTCAGTCCAAAATTATTGTTATTAGCAGAGATGCAAGGTGTCAATTTTCAACTTTCTCACACAACCTTTTATGTTTTTTAAATATAGATATGAGATTTGGTGAGTAGGGATTGTTTGAACGGGGAATACAAATCCGTTCCCAATTTTGGTGGAGTTGCTAGAGGTTGCCACCTGCGCTAATGCCCCAGTTTTTCTAAATAAAATATCTGATGTGGCCAGTATATAACTTCTTATACCAGTATATATATCCTGATGTAAAAAAATCATTCTGTTTAATTTTTCACTTACCTCAATTAAGAGGATGAGGTTGGACATCCGTTTAATTTCCGATATTCGATCAGTGAAGTTAAGCAGCATTGATCGAGTCCGGCAATCGGTAGGCTGTCAACAGACAATCCCGGGAAGGCCGCTAGCCTGATGCAGGCGGAGAGGCGAGCCCGGGTGGAGGGTAACAAAGAGACCTACCCAGGAGGTTTGTCACTCTGCTAGCGGTGCAGGCGGGCAGGCCCAGGCGGTGGGTTAGTTGACAGTCGAGGACCGTGGTTCGGAGTCCACGCTAAACTGTAGGTCCCTAGGTAAAAGGGCCTATTGTGGCCTACTTGCCTAGTAAAATAAGTAGCTACTACTACTACTACCTCAATTAAATTGTAATAGCGTACCTTGAAATGTTCCATTAAAATTTTTAAATAAGTAATTAGCAGTGTCATTCGATACTGTCAATAATAATTCATGTCATATATTTTAATAATTTCTTCTTATTGACATTGACATTTTTGTAACTAAATTGGACATTTCAAATGTCAAACTATTAAATTTATCTCCATTTTATGAGGTCAAATGTATACATAATTTAAGTTTACGTCAGCTTTATTTAAGTAATTGAAAAATATATATTATCGCCTTGATACAGTAGACATGATTTATAATCTTTCATCAAGAATATATATATATATATATATATATATATATATATATATATATATATATATATATATATATATATATATATATATATACATATATATATTTTAAAGGCAAATACAAAAAACTGTTACCGAGAAAAACGATGCTAAATTTAAATCAGAATTAGCGAATGGCTGCCGTTTAATATCCTACCACAATATATATATATATATATATATATATATATATATATATATATATATATATATATATATATATATATATATATATATATATATATATATATATATATATATATATATATATATATATATATATATATTTTTAAAAGGCAAATACAAAAAACTGTTACCGAGAAAAACGATGCTAAATTTAAATCAGAATTAGCGAATGGCTGCCGTTTAATATCCTACCACAATTTTAAGATGTTAGGTCCGCGGCTCACTAGTAAACAGTAAACTAAATACTGTGATTTTACAATACAAACTGACTGCAGCTACGCTGAATAGTGTACGGATTTGTCCATTCATAAATATCTTTCTCAAGGTAAAAGCTACTACTGCCGACATTTCATATAAAAAATAAACCCCTTAATAAAAAATAAAAATATGTCACTTGAATCTGTTTGTACACTGATTTTTTCCTATTTCGCCCGCAAATTCCACAATATTTTTGTTCTCAAGCATAGTAATGAAGGCAGAAAAAGTGATTTGCTTACGTGATACTTCCTGTATATGTGTTTGCAATAATTTACAAATGATCTTGAACTTTTTAGAAATTCAATCTTGCTAAAAATATTTTAACATGATATAAAAATTAATAAAGTAGAGTAAAAACCCTAACAAATTTACATTGAATGCTCCGAACGAGGATATCATAAAAATTTAAATGGTTTCGTCCATAAAGTGTATAACTAAGCTTAGTGGAATTACCTAACACGATATTTATTTCTCAAAATATTAAGATTAAAACGGTTACAAGAAAATTTATTTAGCAAATTAATTTGAACATATTAAAAAAAGTTTAATGCGCATACTTCTTAATTAATACACTGAACTTATACCGTGGTTGGATCCCTATGAAACATTATCAAAATTATTTTGAACAAAGAATTTTTCTTACATTTAAATGTTTCAGAAATATTTTATTAAAATTCTAGTCTCTTGGCCTTTTAGGCCTTTTTCAAGAGTATAGATGATGCTAAATTCTAATTCGCATTTCTATGTCATATCTGGGCAGAAAAACAACTGTAAACTATTAAATTTTATGGTATGAAACGTTGGGAATTTCTTTAAATCTTATTATTTTGTCTAAAACGTCGTGACTAGTGAATATTATTTGACCATTTGTTGCGTTTTTAATGTTTTAATTGCTTTTTTTAATTTCTGTTTCTAAAAAAAAATTTTTGCCCTCATTTTCTAAATAAATCGAGTCAATATTATCCAAATCTATATGATGATTATTTTCTATATAGTGTGTTGACATGTCGGTGCATATAGCATATATTGATTAGAATAGATTTTTTGTGTTATTTAACCCGATTGTTCATATTTCGACCAGTCTGTCTATACAGTGTGGGCCATTTTGGTGATACATGTATTGGGATCTCGAAAACTATAAGATAAAAGAACGGTTAAATAGAGAAAGTTTTAGACTGTTTTGTTGCCAACTTATAGCCATCTTCAAAACTATTCCAGCTGTTGAGAGTTTTGAAAAAGTTGATTGTTGCATTTTCTAATATCAACTATAACTTTCTATTTTTCAATATTTTTTAAATCTGTAAAAACATTCTCAAAGAAACTTTTTTCGTAGAACTTAGCTGTCTAGTCAGAATTGAGTTTCAATGTTTCGATTATTGAAGACCATCATCAGGTTCGTTTTTTCTTATGGGCGCCATATTGGACTTAAAAGAACTCGATTTTAGCTTTTCAACTATCACTTATAGACAAAAATTTGGCAGTTGAGATTTTCAACAACATTTTAGGTGACACATTAAATTTGGTACCACCAGAATAGACACAATGAATAAAAGAAGAAAAAAGGTACAATTTCGGGGAAAAAAATTTAAAAATTTTATTGCGTTTCTGGAAGAATCTCGACGAATTATAATGAAAAAACATAACTTTATGGAAAAGATCTGTCTGCATGTCTGTAGTATCGCGATGGCAGCCACAGTTTTTGAGATAAAGCTTTCAAATTTGTACACATGTTCTAAAGGTCAAAGACAATGATAAATTCGATAATGAGCAAAAATGGCTAGCTGAAAGAAGGTCCACGGGACCCAAACTTTTTTGTATTTGTCTTTACAAAAAAATATATTCCTAATGAAAGATTATAAATCATGTCTACCATATCAAGCCAATAAAATATATTTTCCAATTACTTAAATAAAGCTGATGTAAACTTAAATTTTTCATACATTTGACCTCATAAAATGGGATTTGGAGAAATGTAGCAGTTTGATATTTGAAATGTTTAATTTAGTTATAAAAATGTCAATGTCAATAAGAAGAAATTATTAAAATCTATGACATGAATTAATTATTTAAAAATTTTAATGAAACATTTCAAGGCACGCTATTAAAATTTAATTGAGGTACGTGAAGAATTAAGTAGAATGATTTTTTTACATCAGGATGATACATAATGGTATAAGAAAGTTATGTGTTGGCCACATCAGATATTTTTCAAAGAATGTCTCATTTATTGTCTACATATGATATATCGTTGAAAAGCTAAAATCGAGCTCTTTTTAAGTAGTGGAAAATCTAATATGGTACCCATAGGAAAAAACGAAACTCATGATAGTCTTCAATAATCTAAAAGCTGACTAGACAGCTAAATTCTACGAAGAAATTTGCTTTAAGAATGTTTTTACAGATTTAAAAAAATACTGAAATATAAGAAAGTTATAGCTGATATTAGTAAATTCAACAATCAAATTTTTCGACATCTCAAAACTCCCAATAGCTGAGATAGTTTTCAAGGTCGCTATTAGTTGGTAACAAAATCTTCTAAACTTTTCCCCATTTTTCTATCTCATAGTTTCTGAGATCCCAATACATGTATCTCCAAAATGGCCCACACTGTATATAGCGTCATAGTTGGTTAAATATAGACTAAAATGTTTTAAGTACATTTTATCTTAATAAACATTTAAAGCGGTTCCAGAAATATGACCGACCACAGTTTTACTCAAAAACCCTGTATCTCAAAAACCGCTAACATCCAAAAGTAAGTTTGGGGGTGATTTGACCTCAGCTAAGTGTGCTTTGGCGCCCATTACTCTATGTTACTCTAGAACACTCTGTGTATTGGACAAACTAGTCGAAATGTAAGTAAACGGGTTGAGGAACACAAAAAATCGTTTTAAACAATAAATGCGGCATATCAGAGAAAATGATCATTTTCAAGATTTGTAGAATTTAATGTCATCTGTACTCTTGAAAAAGGCCTAAAATTCCGAAATTCGTGCATAGTTTTAATATTTTATTTATGAAACATTCAAACGCAAGAAATATTCCTCATTTTTAATAATTGTTTTTATTACTTTGTAAAACAAGTCAAACACCAAATAATTTAATTTCACTAAAATGAATACCTACTTCACTTCGGAATCGACAACGACGCAAATCATGGCTATTTTGATGAATTCAGTGCTCTATGGATAATTGTTAACAAAGCCAATTATTTATAATTAAAGGCAGCAAAAGCGTAAATTGGATTCAGTTTCATCTTGATTAATTTTCGCTTGTTACAAGAATATTTAAAAATTTAATTTGTTGATTTCAAAAGCAGAGGAAAAAGTTGATTGGATTCTAGTATTATTAATTAATGATAATAACCTTTCATTATTTTTTAGTAACGCAGCCATATAAATTGAACTTTTTTTACGACATTTACGTTTTATTGTGTCTTCCTGATTTAAGAAACGAGTTCTATTTGAAAAAAATATTCCTAAAACTCCTTATTTTTTATTAACTTATTGATATTATTAGAGCCGTCATGTTATCGCTTTTAACATGGCCCGCTAAGGAGATTTAATATTATTTTATGTACATATATATATATATATATATATATATATATATATATATATATATATATATATATATATATATAATCATATTACAATGCAGTTTTTCACATCGTCAACCTGTGTAGCATTTAATCAACAACTTTAAACACATCAAAATCGCTACATTTACGATAAACACAGAAATAACTAACCGGTCGGCTGTATAAAAGAATCACCCGTCGTAAACCTCTGGTAGCCTAAACTGATTTATTTACTAATGGTTTTTAATCACTTATTTAACATCTGCCTATTTCCACTATCAAAGCCAATCACTGATGTCAGAAGATAAGCTATTCTCAACCTGGAAATTTTGCCCGACCGTCTGTCGACAAGATTATGCACTTTTCCCCACGTATTACATAATTTTCGGCGGTCGACGACCTCTCGTCGGTACGGATTTTACATTCAAAAAGTTTTATGTAGTAAATGTAAAAAAAAGGTCAGTAATTACCCTTTATTTTATTATTATAACGCGCTATTTTTAGTAGTATTAGCTTTTCAGCCCGGCACTGGGATGTCGCCCAGAATTCCTAGTAATTACAGTATGAATATACATAGGACGAGAGAAAAGCTCTCGTGTGGTCACAAAACTTCCTGATGATTCTGGAAGTTGTCTTAGATATTCTCATAGTTGACAGTCACAAAAAGAGATGATTCATTGATTCACAAAACATTGAGTTGTGTTCCTTTCTGTTGGAGGTGAGATAATCAGCCTTATGCTGTAACACTTACGTTAAATATAACGTACTGTTATCCGTGCTGTTATGTTATTTTCTCAAAACTGGTATGTTGTATCACATTTAACGTTACAGCTCATAACGTATTACGTTATCACCCTACGTTATTTGTGAACTTAACGTACCCGATTTAACATCCAGATTTTACATGCAGTTATAAGTTAACGTACGCAATTTTAGGTGTGTAGGGCGAATAAAATTTCCTTTAAAATTTTAATAAAATTGTTTCGTTCCAAACAATGGAATTTCAGAATCTTATGCGTTTGGCGTTATTGGAGCAACTGGAAAATGCAAACGAAAGGCGAGATTCTTTTTCGTCGATAAATAAAAAAAGAATGAGGTTTTCAAATTTTTTTTTTAAATGGAAACCAGGAGAGGATACAGAGAAGAATCTTACGCGACGCTTTCTAGTTGCCAGAAAATACATTTCAGAAAAATTTTCGAATATCTAGAAATTCTGTACATGTAATCGATGTTTTGAGGCCACATTTACAAGACGGCCAAAAAAATAAATGCTTTTGTCACTTGAAATGAAAGTGAGTCAACAAATAACAATTACCTATTTTCTATGTTGATTATGAATATTTTTAGATTTTAAGTACAGTTGCTTTTTTTGCAACTGGCAGCTATCAAAGATGTGTTGGGTCAAAATTTTTATCACGCTGTCGAACAATCCCGCATGAGCAGGATCATTTTAGAAGTAACTTCAGAGCTGGTAACACCTATCTACCTTTTATAAATTCACCTTCCGCCACTGTTCAGTACTTTTAGGAGGTCCATTACCGGTGGCATTTTGTTTTCGAGAGAACTCTTGCCATAAATAATTTATTTTATTTATGTCTGTAGGTTTCGTGTTTCCCCTAATCAAAACTCGGTTTTGTTCTAAAAAATCTATTAAATCCTCGTATTGTTTTCTAGTAGTTTTTTTTAAGCGTTGAGCCATTTTGAGCCGACACAAACTACCTACAGCAAAATTTAATAACAAAATTCATATTCTCTCTAACTCACATTAATTTCGTATAGCACTATCTCCCTTCAATTAAACTATACTTTCTTCCCTTTTAACAGCTCAAACATAACATACGCGATAACGTATACGCTAAAAGAATGATACAGCATGCCAGGTTTTAGACGTTACGTTATCAGACCTGTTAAGTCCATACGTTATTTTCAGATAACGTACATGTGTTAAATATAACGTACGTGATACAGCATAGGGCTGATTGGTTGCAGAATGCATCGTTATCCTAAGACAGTTATCCTCAGTTTACAACAGGACATTATGGAGAAAAATGTTCAGAATTCTATAACAGAATTTTGAGTCCCTCTAACATTTAACAGTATAGTAATATTCTTGATTAGTTGAAAAGATTATTCTGTAATTCTTGAAGTATTACCATATTGCTTCACATTTGGTTCCCAATCGTATACCTACAATTTTTGATTGGCCATATTCAGAAAGATTCACAGTACAATTCCAGTATACAGGGTGTCTCACCAGGAACTGCATCGATCGATATAGGGAAAAGTTTGCACCAGAAAATTTTTAAAATTCAAGGAAATACTAATGGCTGTGTGGTCAATGCAGCTAATATAATTAATAGCATCTGGCCCTTCCGGTTATACTGGAAGTCGATACTAACTTGCTTATCATAAATGGAACACCCTATATATTTTAGGTTTTCGAAAAGAGTAGAAATTTTGAGTCAAAATCATGTAGGATATCATATGCTAAACTCAACCGTTTCAGAGATATTTGACATTTTAAAAAATTTTGACAAGTGTAATGGTTTACAATAACCTTTATATCTTTCTTCGTCTAAAAGATACTCATTTGCTTTGGCGTGCAGAAGAGCCATAAGGTGAGCTACGCCTTATAGTTTAAAGAAATTCAATAATAGTATACCAAGTGTTCCATTCTTGACGTTACATTTTGTAAACTTCAAACCGCGAAAACTAGCTTAAGTTAAATAGAACACTGAATTTTTTATTTCAAATTATGTATAATTAAATTTCTCTTTTCTGATGTAGCATTGTGTTGGTTTTCTTTTTGGAAGTATTGCGATTTTCGTAGAAACTCAAAATTTTTAGTAAAAATTTGATCAAATTAGCCATGATTAGAAACAATCAGTAATGTCAGTCATTCTCTTATGTCAAAAAATGCACCACGTTTAAAATTACACCCACGAAGACTTTTTGAATTTGTTTATTATTTATGGAGAATGTGATAAAGTAATATCAAGAACTTTTAGTACATTTGCTACTCGATATCCACAAAAACGGAAACCGTCACCAAGCACTGTAGAATGCATACTGGATCATTTTTAAAAACTATGGTTCTGTCAACGCAAGAATTCATAAGCGGAAGCCTATTGTTGATGACAAAAGGTAGAAATATCAAATTCTGGGATATTTTTCATGCATTTCCAATGATGTCATTAAGATAAGCTGCTCTGGAATCGGGACTAATACAAGGACTCAGTTCACAGAATCTTAATTAAACATAAATATTACCCGTTTTCGTTCCAAATAGTTCAACGATTAAAATAAACAGATTTCCTAAGAAGAAGAATTTTTTGAATTTATTATAACAGATCTGTAGACGACGATTCTTATTTGTGATATTATGGTCGATGAAGCTAAATGGACTTTTAATCGATATAATTCACATTGGAGTGACTCGAATCCTCATGTGTTCGGGAGCAGAAATTTTCGCGAAAGTTGGCGAGTTTAATGCTTACTGTGCCATAAGAAACGATAGTGTTGTGGCATTAGAATTGTATCAAGGAAATTTAAACCGTAAGTTATAAAGATTTCTTCTTCTACTAATATGTATAGTTAACTTTTTTGTTTTGTTTTTTATTTTAGGTGAAACATATCTAAATATTTTTACAAAATTTGACTAATAACTATTTAGAAAATTTACCTTTCGATGAATATAGGAACATTTTTTATCAGCACGACAGTGCTCCCCATGATGACGTATTTGATAAATAATTTTTTACAGAAACTTTTTATGAACAATGGATCGCCAATAATGGACCTTTCCTATGGTCTCCTCGCTCGCCCAATTTATCAATTTTTAGATTATTTTATTTGGGGAACTATTAAAAATAAAGTTTATGAGAGCCCAATAACAACTATTGAAGATTGTATGCAGAGAGTAAGAAATGCATTTCAAAACTTATCACAGATTTAATTAGAAGAGCATGAAGAACTAATCCGAGGTGCGAAAAATGTAGAGATTCGAGGGCGGAATTTTGAACAATTATTAAATTAAAATGGAATCATGTTTTTAATTGATTTTATCTTAGCTATTTTAGTTTATGTAAAGTGTCTTCAATCCAATTAATAGGCATGTTACAGTGTTTAGTGTTATTTTCCGTTTTTGTGGATATCTAGTAACAAATGTACTACAAGTTCTTGATATTTACTTTTATCACATTCTTTCATAAATAATAAACAAATTCAAAAGTCTTCTTGGGTGTAATTTAAACGCGGTGACATTTTTTGACATAAGAGAATGACTGGAATTACTGCTTGTTTCTAATCATGGCTAATTTGATAAAATTTTGACTAAAAATTCTTGAATTTCTAAGAAAAATCGCAAATATTTCAAAAAGTTGTAATTTAAACCTCCACAATGCTTATATCAGAAAAAAGGAACTTAATAATACATAACTTGATGTAAAAATACAGGACTTTCCACTTGACTTAAGCAAGTTTTCGCGGTTTGAACTTTACAAAAATGTAACGTCAAAAATAGGACACTTGGTAAACTATTATTGAATTTCTTTTAAACTGTAGAGCGTAACTCACCTTATAGTTTTTGTGCATAAGAAAGAAGAAATGGGTTAGCAAGGTTACTGTAAACCATTACAAATATCAAAATTATTTTAAAATGTCAAATATCCTTCTGAAACGGCTTTGTTTAGGATTGGGTTATCCTACATTGTTTTTGACTCAGAATTTTATGCTCTTTTCGAAAACCCTAATTTTAGTTATACCGGAAGGTCGATACCAACTTGCTTATTTTAAATAGAATACCCTATATATTTATATAGGGTATTCTATTTAAATAAGTAAGTTGGTATCGACTTCCGGTATAACCATGCCAGATGCTTGTAATTATTTTAGTTGGATTGACCACACTGCCATTAGTAATTCCTAAATTTTCACAATTTTCTGGTGACTGAATTTTATGCTCTTTTCGAAAACCCTAAAATATACAGACTCTTCCATTTATAATAAGCAAGTTGGTATCGACTTCCGGTATAAACTAAAGTGCCATATGCTTGTAAATTATTTTAGTTGGATTGGCCACACTGCCGCTAGTAGCTCCTTAAATTTTCAAAATTTGCTGGTGCGTACTTTTCCCTATATCGATCGATGCATTTCCTGGTGAGACACCCCGTATAGTTAACACTAACACCACTAGGATTTTGTCACAAACGTCATCGAATTATACATTTGTTGATGCATATTGTTACGCCACTGGAGTGTGTAAACTGGTTAGATGAGACTGGAATTGTACGCTAACGGCCGGGAATATTCTGGACTCCTCTAGATCGTGTGAATGGATGTATAAATAAGACACACGGTGTGCCGAGTCTTAGTCTTAAGTGGAACGTGAACGAGTAAAGAAGAAATAAGAAAGAGACTTACAAGTGTTCAATTGTGATTATAGTTAAGGCAGTGATTAATCTATTGTTGTTAATTGTTAATTAGTAAATAAAGTAGTGAGTAAGTGTTACCTGGACTTTCAATCAGCGAATCTACGAGTATAGGTGTTTGTGTGGATAGCAAACACGTAACAATATAATAAAGCAATCCATCCATAAATTATCTTCGTCATACTTCAGGATTTCTAGTTCATGTATTGTTAGCAAATTTACTTTGTAACATTTCTCATGAACCAATTATTCTTTAAAATCGATTGTCGGACAGTACATAGTGAATTCATGGGCGCCGCCAGGGAGGCAAGTGTGGGTTGTTGCCCCCCTTTGAAAATTAGGAAAGGTATCAAGTATCAAGATAAATTTCTCGAAATACACAAAGTGATTTGCTTTCAATTAAATCAATATGTATTTTTCTTTCTCTAGTTTTTATGGCAAAAACGGTAAATTTAATAACATTTGGCAACCATGTTTGTAATACTCGCAGCATAGATTTAGACAGATAGACTGTGTGGTCGCATGTATTGAAGGACAGCGATATATTCAGTGATTTTTTCATTCATATTTCTTATAGCGAAGATCACTGTGTACATTTTTATGAGTTTTAGAATAAGAATATTTGAAATTTTGTATTATCAAAGCTTATGTTTTTGTTTTAGATTTTTTTTTATTTTAACACCAAAGATTTGTTGAGCATGGCTCTCTTAAATTTTCAGTTTATTTTAGTTTTTATAAATTATGCCACAATACAAATATAAAGTGCGTTGACCATTTTTTTTTAAATTTATTTAGGATCAATGTTTCCTATTCTTTTTTAGAATTAACATTTTATTTTTAATGCTTTTCAATAAAAAATTTCATAAAAATTGCATATTATTTTTGACCCCTCTGGAAAATTTTTAACTGCACCCATGAGTAGATTAGATAATGAAGATATATTTTATAAAATTACGACTCACGAGGTCTCAGTTAAATGAAATTCAGAAAATGTCCCCTGTTATAAACAACATTATACACAACAATAAAGCCATAGTGTACAGTCATCCATAAAAATAATGTTGCAATTTAAACTTTATAATAGCATTATTTAATATACCTCAGAGATTGGTTTTAATAGTTGATGCGGATAAAGTACCACTGCCCAATGGCTTCTGAATTCTGAAGTCATTGCCACTACTATTATATAGAATAATGAAAGTGTATGGATATTTTGACGACCATATATCCAAAAGTATGGCATCTGAAGTTTTTATTGCATTTTACATCAATATTTAGAGAACGTACGTGGACACATTTCTAATAGAGGTAAGAAGGTTTCCTAATATTCATATAACTTTAAATTTAGTATATAGTTATCCTGCCACAATACTGGCATATTATATAACAAAAAAATAGAATAATATCTAGCTTACAATCTGGTTTTCGAAAGGGTACAGTACAACAACCCTACTCGCAAACATTGCTGATAACAATTTCAGCACCTTAGATCAAGATAAGGCTACTGTTCTGATATTGCTCGATTTCTCAAAAGCGTTCGATACCTTAGACCATGAATTATTATGCACCAAATTAATATATTATGGTTTTAATAATACAATGATAAATCTTTTTAAATCCTATTTAACTAATCGAAAGCAATTGGTCACTCTGAAAGACAAAGATTCAGATATACTGCCGATCACATCAGATGTACCGCAAGGGTCTGTCTTGGGGCCAGTTCTATTCCTCCTTTGTACTGCGGATATATTTAAACATGTAAAGTACACAAATATAATATCTTATGCAGATAACACATAACTGACTTATACATTCGACGTAAAAAGTATAAATGCAGCTAGTGATAACATAAACAAAGATATAAATGCAATATCCAATTATTCCAAACAAAACAATTTGAAACTAAATCCAAACAAATGTTTTTGTATTACTTTTCCCCAAATACTACAACACATACAATAAATTCTCAACTTCAGCTGTATATTTAGAACCAACCTCTAGTTATAGTGCAGAAAGTAAAATATTTAGGTTTAATATTTGACACTAACTTACGTTTTTTAAAGATCATGTTTCTAACTTGATAAAAAAATCTTATATTGCATTAAGACTTCTCTACTCAAATATAAGTATTTTAAACTTCAAATTTAGGGAAAAACTTCGTGAGTCACTTGTTTTACCCATTTTAAACTACTGTATTGTAATCTACTTCCCGTGCCTTTATGAAATAACTCAAAATCGACTTCAAAAAATACAAAATTGCTGCTGTAGGTTCGTTTGTGGCTTAAAACAATATGATCATGTGTCCTCTAAAATAAACCAACTCGGCTGGCTGATATTAAATAATTTATTTAATTATCTTTGTCAGTTTTTGTTCAGAACATCTTGATATCTGGTTCACCTCCTTACCTTAGAGAAAAATTTATATTCAGACATAGTATTTATGCCAATAATTTGGATATACAAATAAACTGTCATTGCCTAAATATCGCTCAACCATGTACAGACGATCCTTCTTATATAACGCTGTAACAACGTACAATAGCTTAGAAGACAACATTAAATCTCTTCCTGTAAACAGTTTTCGAAAAAATGGCTAGACTACATTTCTTTTATCTTCAATAATTTAGGATCTAGTATGTGCTTAGCATCATTTATTTGATATTGCAATGTATGCAATTTATTATTTGCTAAATTTTTTATACTATTTATACATATTAATTTTATTGTTATTGTGCTTTTGTCCTCAATTTATTATTGTTCAGGTTAAGTTGAGTAGCCTAGGCTAGACTTCGCCTATTTTAAGAAAATTTTGTAAGCTTTTCTTTTAATAAAGACACTTTATTATTATTATTAATATTATTATATACCTATTACAGATATATAAATAAACGCATACATATCAATGATACTTATATCATTCAATTCGATGATATAAAGGCTTTTAAAAAATATGATTTTTTTATATAACTGCCGATCCTGAAAAATTGCAAATATTTCCGCTTCTTAATTATGACCAAGAACAAAAAAGCCCCATGGTCCAGTTATTAATGTTATTTGATAATAGGTAACTATTCAGTTATTATTTTTACTAAACTGTCCATTCCGTAGAACTTGCTGAAATTGGGTCCTACAGAATCTTAAAAAAAGTTACGTTACTTTCCATCTCATAAATTTATATGCGTCAAAATGATTTTATTAAATCTACCTTTATGAAACACCGCTGAGGGTGGTATTTTTGCAATATGATAATTAAAGCAAATTCAAAAGAAAATTGGTAAAATTTATAATTAAAAGTAGAACTTGAACTTTAATTAGGATCTTAAATCAAAAGAAAATACCTTTGGTAGCGTTGGTGTTTTTAATAAAACCTTCCTTTGACAGTTAAAAATTATTGAGCTGATATTAAAAATTTAGGGGTTCGTTCAAAAAACCGATATGTATGCTTTATTATGGCAAACATAAATTTTAAGTAAAAATGAAATTAAAAGATCTAGAAAATTATGGAATCTGAAACAATTTTCTGACGTTTTTATAATGAAATTATTAATTTAGATCTTAAGATTTACTGTTTTCGAGAGAACTGATAAAAACGCACGTCAACATAATGTTCCCTCCTTATTAGAATCCTAAGAGTTTTTAGATGTAACAACAAAAGCACTTCTAGGACATTAACTTATTGTATCGTACACTAAAACTAAAATGAACATAAAAAATATAATTAAACCCCAAAAATATACGATATTATTCTAAATAGTGATCAACATACAGGGTGTTCCACCCAGTACATTTATTGCTTTTAATGCAGCATATTCCTTTAGGCCCGTCTTAAATTCATTCGACCATTTTCTAGAACAGGAAACTTTTTCATCTGTTAAAGCGTTGAGTGAAGGAATATACAGGGGTAGGGCAATAGTGCGTCCGACTTCGATATGTTGCAGTGGCGGTCGGTCCATGGAAGCAAGGGAAGCAGTGCTTCTCCTGGGATTATTAAAAAAAACACATGAATATAACCTAATTATTATTTATCACATATATTAATCATTAAAATTTACTTTTACCCAATTTCCAATAGACACGGCCCTGCTTTTCAGGCAGCTGAGATAATGTTGCACACTAAAACCGTAACGATGACGAACTCGATTAATCGAGCCAACACGAACTCGCGCGACTTCGATATATGTAAGCAGAGTCAACTGTCTCTGATGTAAGTAGGTAACTTATTGAAATGCATCCCATCCCCACTTCATAATCTTGATATCTGAGCTGTATAGCATCGTAATACGTTTTTTATTTTATAGATTTTAATCTCGATTTTAATATCGATTTTAATGTTATACTTACTATTAATCTTCCTAGTATTATTCTCAGCTTTTGTGCTATATTTGTTAAAACTTTTTTGGTGTTTCTAAACCTGTGGTGCGGCGACAGGTGATTTTTAAAACGTTGAATATTAGTGCGCGTGTAAGCAGATTTAGAATTACTTATTAAATTTGGAGGCTGGTTCTAGCACTGTGGAAAATATTATTTGAGTTTGTGTGGTGTGCAATTTGTTGAAAAGGGGATTTTCAGCATATTCGTTTCAAGATAAACTGGATATTATTAGAAATGGGAAACCAACACCTGATTTAAAATTCTTAAAAACGAAAGTTAAATCATGCTATAGGTACTTTAATATTGAAGTGTACAGTGCTAATCAGTTGTTAAGGGGTTGTGAAAATTTGTGTAAATTGTTTTGTTGGCCATGTGTACTGTTCACAAATGAAAAAGGTGTTTGGAATAAAAATGGCTTTTCAGATTTAAACAACATTCACAAAGTGACAAAAAGGCATGGTAAGTGTGAAACGCATTTTCGAGCGGTGCTAAAAGAATAAACATTTGGAAAATCACGAATTGAGCATCCATTAGATCAGCAGTTGAAAGAAAGTGTTAAAAGGACTTATTGACATTGTTTGTTTTCTCGGCGAAAATGAACTTAGTTTTAGAGGTCATACTGAATCTCGAATCGTTGCTAATAGGGGCAATTTTATCAATTTAGTTGATTTATTAGCAAAATATGATACAATTTTAAGTAACCATCTGGAACACTCCACGATATTTCGCGGTACATCAAATCATATTCAAAATGATTTGATTCAGTCGATAAGCAATATTGTTTTAGAAAAGATCAAGCAAAAATAAAAAAGCTAATTTTGTTGCAGTTATGTTAGATGAGACAACCGATATTACGAATATTAGTCAGTTGTCAATCGTAGTACGCTACATAAATCCAAATGGGAAAGTCCAAGAGCGCTTTTTAGAATTTTTAGACGTAACAACGCCATGAACGGCCGCAGCTTTATATACTATAGTTTGTCAGATAGTCGATGATCTACAGTGTGGTGCTAAACTTATCGCCCAAAGTTATGATGGGGCCGCTGCGCTGTAATGGCTGGTGAATTGGGTGGCCTGCAGGCCAAAGTAAAAGAGACTTTTCAGAATGCAATATTTGTACATTGTTTTGCGCATCGATTAAATTTAGTTCTTGCTCAATCTGCAGCGTGTCTTAAAGAGTGCAAAGTATTTTTTCCAAGTATTAGTGGAATGGCTGCCTTTTTTTCAAAATCATCAAAACGGACACGAGAATAAAAACTTTTTCAAAAAATTCAACCAGTGAAGAGCGGCTTTCAAAATTGTCCCTGTTGACAATAGAAAGTGACTTTGTGAAGGAGATGTCCAAAAAATTCAAACTTTTACGACGAAGTTATTTCCGACATCGCAAAAAAGGAGAGGCGGATTAAACTACATTGTAAATAGGTAGATATGTGCATGTTAACTACTTAACTAGCTGGCTCAATTTATAGTTGGCTAGAGAGTGCACGATGGCTACTGTGACTGAACAAACTCTCTATTTCGCTGCTGGTTCAATCCTCGCCACCGGCGCTGGCAATGTCGGTGGATATGGTTGTGTGTCTGCGTTTTTTTCATAAGTGTAACCCTCGCCCGTGCAGCTTCGGCTTTGGAATCAGGGGTTGTCTAATTTTTGTGGTGTTTTTATGTTTTATGTTTATTGAGGAGTGGTGGTCCTACAAGTGTACTTTTTTCTAGATATCATAACTTTGCAGCTTTCGACATTTGCTTTAAAATGAGTATACGGAAGCCACGTCCCTTTTCTTAAAATAATTTTTGCCCTCGCTTCGCTCGGGGCCTCGCGCTACCCATCACTCTATATCACAAACTGCTTCCCCTGTATCAAAACTCACCGCACGCCCCTGATATGTTGGATTCTATGATAGCTAGAAACTTGATTTAAAATCATAAATAAACTAGACAAAAGAGTCTATAACCAGAAATTAGTTTCTAATATGCAGGGTGAGCCAAAGCGATTATACATGTCAACTAACATTTTTTTTTAAATGGAATGCCATGTATATCAGAACATTTTTTAAACCTCTTTGTGGCCTCCTTCCACTCCTGTATTATTATTGACTCTCTCTCAACCACTTTGATGTAATAACTTTTTTGGTTGAAATTATGACATACACTCGTGTATATTAAAAAAATCACTAGTCACAATTATCGATTTAAAAAATTATATGTTAGTACCAGTTATGAGACATCTGTGTGATAACACTCAGCCATTTTCACTTCTTAAAAGTATACAGGGTGACCAAAAAAAAATTTACAACTATGTGAACTGTATTTTCTCAATTTTTTCAAATAGAACACTCTGTATATTTTTCGGCGATGTGACGTAGAATTGAAAAACAAACATTTTTGTACGTGCATCTCTATGACTATTTATAACCATTTTCAATTTATTGAACAATAACTGCAATGAAAATTAAAAATATTTTTTTTTTGTAATTCATGAGAAGATATTATAAAAAGTGCTCCACTTGTTGCCCAATTTGATTGACACACATTTCTATGCATCTTTGGAATGAGGTTTATACTGTTCATAAAATTGCCGGAGTGATACTTCTAAAAGCATTTATTATTCTTTCATTCAAGTTTTGTATTGTTGGTGTGATATTTTTATGGGCATCATATAACACGCTTATTATAATACCTTCTCTTGAATTATTTGAAAAAAACCCTCATTTATAATTTTTTTGCTGAATTTTGCAGTTATAGTTCAATAAATTGAAAATAGCCACAAATGACCATAGATATGTACGTACAATAAATTACATCTTACATCATATCGTCCAAAAATATACAGGGTGTTCCACTTGAAAAAATTGAGAAAAATTCAGTTCAAAAAGTTGTAAATTTGATAATCTTTTTTTGGCACTGAACTTCAGGTTAACTTTTCTCTATAACAACTCTGTTACCGACCATTGGTCGCCTTAGAGTTGATAATTCTGCGTCCTTCCAGTTTAATTACATGTACCTAGTATGCGTACGTACATATAAAAATAAGTAAAAGGAGATACTTGATTTATGGCAAATTCTCCTTATATATTATAGCCCACAAGGCCCACAAATTTCATCCATATAAATTTAAATTGGTAGACGAATTAAACGAAGATGATCCCGATCGTCGGCTTGAATTCTGTGAGATTTTTAGTGAACAATTAAACGGTAATGCCAATCTACTATACAATACGTGTTTTTCTGATGAATCGACATTTCAGTTAAATGGGGAGGTAAACAGACACAATTGTACGTGTTGTGAGTGAAACCAATCCACATTTGTTCCTGGAAACTCATACCCAAAGGCCTCAGAAGTTAAATGTTTGGGATGGCATCTTAGGGGATCACATTGTCGGGCCGGTTTTTATTCCTGACAATTTAAATGGCGAAAGGTACCTCGATCTGTTAGAAAATAACATCGATCCAATGATTACCCAAATCCTCGAGGAAGACTATAATCTTTTAGAGGGCGAACTGTTTTTTCAACAGGATGGGGCACCCCACATTTTGCTATAGCAATCCGTCAATTTTTGGATAATCGGTTTCCTGAGCAATGGATTGGAAGAAAAGGTTCTGTGGAGTGGCCCGCTAGGACACCCGATTTAACTCCCTTGGATTTCTTTCTGTGTGGACATTTGAAATCGAAGATATTTGCAACAAAACCCGCATCTCTGGAAGAGTTACATGAAATAATTGTTGGAGAATGCCGTTTATTGACTCCAGATGTGTTCAGAAATGTTCGTACAGAATTTCAAGACAGATTATACTACTGTATGGAAGTCGGTGGGGGTCATTTTGAACAATACATACGATAATTTAAACTGCTTCTTTTATTTTTATTTCCCGAATCTAAAATAATGAAACAATTATTTCTCAAGAACGAATCGATAAAAAGTTTAAAAAATACACAGTTATGTAGAGAATTCAAAGATCTTTGATAAGATGTATCACTCGACCCCCTTTGCCATTTGAATTTTTTGAGGGGGTGGCCGTGTAGGGTAGAGGTATACAAGTATTACATTAAAATATGTCCCTCGTTGGAAACAAGGTCGAAGTGTTTCACCAATTTTTCTCCAAAGTTATTCAGGGTGCCTACTTTTGGTTGGGACACTCTGTATATGTATTATATATATATATATATATATATATATATATATATATATATATATTTTATATTGTCCTTGTTAAATTTTAAATTTTACATCGCCTGTTGGAATTATTTTTATCATATTACTGTTTATAGAAGTTACCCCCAAGAAATAATTGAGAATTCACTCTAGTTAATTATTGAATTCTAACCTTTCTGAGCCTATTCCTCACATTAAAATTGTACAGAGTAGCACAGAGTTTCTTTCTTTTTATTTAACTCGATTTAAAGTCAAAAATCCATTTGTCATCTATAGAAGACTAAATTTTTTGTCGTCTCGTATGCTGTTGTATTATGCAGCAGGTAATAGAACCACATTCTAAGGATTCAGCAGTGTGGAAGTTTTAACCCGAGGCTTAATATTGCAGTTTATTTTAGTTAAACCTATTTATTGTAATGTTAAGCAGTTTAGGAAAATTTATTTTCGCACTTTAATATATTTTATTTCATCGTATTCTTATAAGAGATATCCGCAGCTATAAAGGCAAATTTTATGGCAGGCGGAAAACACCGAAAGACTATCATATTTGTTATGTCGTTGCATTAACTCACAAATTTTGTTTACTATAATCATACCATTTGTAAGCAAATCAGGTTATTAAAGCGACGATTTTTGAACCAATCTCAATGGGTAGCAATTTTCAAATGATGGAAATATGCTAACATCCTAATATTTTTTAATAAAATAAGTAAGAAAAGTCACCATGGAATTTCCATTTAAATGTTAACTGAGATTATGTAAAAATTATTTTAAGAAAAATATAGATAGAGAGTTGTAAAGATAATCAAAAATAAATGTCATATTTCGAGCTTAAGCTTGCTCCATTGAAAAAGTAAGCCTTGAATGTGGACCCTCCACATTACTTATATTTATGGATAGTATTATTTTGAAATATCTTTTTGTCATTTTCTAGATGTAGCAATAGGCATTTACGAAAAGTCACTCTGAGCGATTTGCAAATATCATTTTCTTTCACTAAAACTGTAAGAATAATAAAGACAGAGGTAGTGATCTGGCCACTCTGGGTAAATTTTCGTGAAATCCCTATTATGTCATACGGAGGTTGCTTAAGTGAATTTCAACCACAGAATTAAAGAACTAGAAGTGACAAATATTATACCTAATTCACGAGACTTGGAATGCCTAACATGGCTGCGAAAACCAGCAGTGAGCATGCGCATTATAACATATATTTTAACAACAAACATAAACAGGCAACGGCGTCACCAATGCGGGATTTTTGGCAGATAATCACCCTTTTTTAATTAATACGTGAATAGGTACAGTCATAGAATGAAAATCAATCAATTACAATAGTAAATAATTTAAAAGAAATGTTAAATTAATATTCACAAATAAATTTTATAGCAATTTTTCAGTCATCGATTTGCAAAAGTACCTACAATAAAATTCATTCAAGTAACAAGTCGGTAACTTTGATTTTGTATTAAGAATCGCCGCCTGCTATAAAAAAGTGCCAAAACAGCGCCTCGTTTGGTTTAGAGAAGACTGTATTATCCAGAGCCGCCGCTATGGTGTTTGCGTGTAGAGGTTCCTGATATCAGCTCCTAAT
>JANEYF010001428.1:0-24072 GCA_029963845.1 Rhamnusium bicolor | reverse complement strand
ATAATGAGGTTACGCACATTATTTTAAAGAAAATTATATAGTTACATTCTAGTTCTCTTGACTTTTTCTCCAAATTAATTGCTTACAGAGATATTCTTTGTAAAGTCAAATATGCACCTTGAGGGTGATTTTGTGATGGTTGAACTCTGAATTCGAGATGGAAACAGACATTTTAGGAATCAGCGGGGTTAACTTTACTCAAAAACGTTGGTTGTTAAAACGTAATATGAGATGGTTCTAGGAATGATTTCCCAAAGCTTTTTAAAAATTGAAAAATTGGTTCTAGATAGACAGCATTAAAAGTAAGGAGGTTTTTGCTTAATATCTGCAAATAATATTTATTTAACACTCCAACATAATAACTTTTAATAAAGTTATGTGAATTTTTTTAAATTACAAGATAGACTGAAGATAGGCAAAATTAACATAATTCTTGTATTGTTTATCAATTTCATAAATTACCATAATAGGCGATATTTATCATATTTTATAGGTCATGTCATGATATAACACTTGACAAATAAAAGACACGTGGGAATGGGAAATTACAGTTTGTAATGAACCAAAATGTGGCGTAATTTTATCTGCATCGTATTTGTTTTAGTGTTTTGTAATCCCACTCGAACTATACAAAACTATTGTTCTCGAAACGGGCGAGTTCAAATATACATATATCATTGTCAATTAGTAGCTGCCGACTAACATTCTAAACTGCAGTTGTTAAACTGGTAGTATGTTTATCTCCATGGAAATTTAAAGTAAATTCCCGAAGAAAAACAGTGGTAGGGCATACATTCCATTCACGACCTTTCTGTATTAGTTGGCTATGGACAATTGACAGATTTATATATGCTTTAGTTATGTCAGTCATATCAAGATAATTTTAGATCTTCTGGTATAATGTAAACTACTTTTGGCTAGATAGAAGTTCAAAAAGTTAAAGTTAGTTATACGGATAGTTTAAACTTTAATTTGAAGAATAAAAAAAAATTGTTTTATACAGTAGATGACATACTGAAAATTTATCCATCTGAGGAGAAGTCTGCCAGGTATGCAAAAAAAGTTGTAAACAAACAATGATAATTGTAAATAATTGATATTTTCCTATAATCTGTATAAACTGAAAAATACGATTACAATATATAGGTGATGTATGTACAATTAATTGAGATGCATTTTTTACTGATCTCATTTATAAAAGGGTTGTTTGAGGAGGTGATTCTTCACCCCAAATTTATCACTGGACAATTTGTATGCTATTGGACAGTTTCTGTCCCCACCAAGGATATTTCAGAACTCTACGAGGTACTCTACCAAACTGAATATATTTATTGATCTTATCCATTTGAAAAATATTTGAAAAATTATTTAAAACATATCAGTTTTACTCAAGTCACCAACTAAAATGGTCATATTTCGGGGTCGAGTTTTCTATACATGTCACATTTTTTCAATATTTTGTCTTTATCCAAGCTTTCCTCCAAAACGAATCACACTATTTTTTCAAGCCTAACACCACTAAAGAATTGAAACTGCATTTCTAATCAGCAGAAGGAATCGTTTGTGTGATTTATTTTTATTAAATAATTTTTGCTAAATTACTCCACTTTTCATAAAATAATTGCTGTCATAACAACATCCTGTGAATATAACAATCAGTTAAAGAAGGAGTTATTAACGGACAGTTAGTTCACTTATTAACGTTTCCTTTTCGAAGGTTACTTGGAACTGCTACAGTGAAACATATCACGGTCTGACATTCAGTCGGGTGAAACGACCTTACACATGGGTATTATTTATGCTTATATATTGTTATTGTTTCTTTCTTAAATTATATAACACATTCATATGCACATTATCCTCAAATTACATATTCATTAGAGCTACTGGAATTGTAAGTGGGCCTGTTTCTTTACGCCAGATGCCAGTTCCAATCAACATGACAGTATGATAGTGTATTGTTATTTTATAAAAAAGGATAGTTTAGTCATATAGAAACATGTTAATGAATAAATTAATAAAATATGTATTTACTCATAATCTACCTCAATAAATCTCAGTTTAAGGCTGACCAACATATATCTGTAAATCTCTCTTAAACGTTTTTTTATGCATCATAACCAAAGATAATAACATTTTCTCATTTTAAATTATATGCAGATTTAGCAGGCAAAATTACAGAAAAATTTCCATTTTTTTATGTTCAAAATAGGAATTTGTGATATCAATTTACCATCGTTTTACAAAAGTTAATTTTCCAATTTATTAAATATGTATATGTACAGATCAATTTTGTTTATAATTTCAATTGTTAAATATGGATTTTATTCAAAATAAGAGAATTGTTTTTACTTTTCGTTAATGTGAATAGAAAATGTAGAAGAGCGAGTTACAGAATTCATAAAAACGTGGCCTAAACTGTTTTGATTCGAAAATATTACAAAGAAATCAAAAAATCTTAATTATTTTTGCCAAACGAAACTGTACAAGATAAAAGTACAAGCATCGTCAATATAAGACAAAATAGCAGCCCTAGATATCTGTTTTACACAGAGGCACTGATAATCTCATTTGTTTATATTTTATGGACAGCGGTTGTATAATATTGAAACATTTTTCACTCATTTTGTACAGAAATTAGATCAGGCGTGCCTCAAGAAGGCAACATGAGTCCACTGCTATACCGCGATTTAAGAGCGACAGTGACTGTACTTGGTTGCAAGAAGACCTCAATACGGTTATTATGTGGTGCATTGATATCAATGTTAACCTTATCATTAAAAAGGTTAGCTGCCTTGTTATTTATAAACACAAATCAGACCTTAGTTCATTTTTGAGAAATCACTATCCTACTATATAAAGAAAGTAAATTATAACAGTGCAAAGTACTCTTTGGGCCAACATTAAATATGTACAAATATAAAAACCTTGATTATTGTCAAATTATTTAGACACTCCTCTCTCAGTTCCTTGACGGGAATCGAACCCGAGATATCTAAGTAAGATGCACCTGCCGTTACCACTCGACTACATTTAAACTTATTCTTTATTAAAATTCTACATAATTGTAATGATTTATTTATGTGTATTTGTTATATGCTTTTATTTTTGACTGTGTTCTTCATTTATGTTTTTATTCTATGATTACTATTTTCAATACATTTTTAGTTTACTTATGAATATATACACAACTCTGTAATTGGGTTCTGCTTGTAAGGTTGATAAATAAATTTAAAAAGGAACCAAAGCGAATTTATTGATAATTTCATTTCCAAAAATGTAGACTTTGGAACAAACTTCATATTTTAGTTAGAAAAGGTTACAAAGTTTCTCTCATGTAGAGAATCAATATTAGGCGTTTTTTTTGTTGATTAGAATTTTAAAAATTTTTTTTAATATTAACTTAATTGATACATTGTTTATTGTATATAACTATTTCTCAACTCTCTGTTAGTTTATAGAAGATAATATCATGAAAGTATGTAATTAAATATTTTGCTCATGATGTAAGACGAAACAGTTAAGAAATAAGGAATGTTAATTAACTATTTTTCGTCTGACTATCACTAGACAAGAGTAATTGCTTTGCAATTATCTATTCTAAAGTTAACTATATGATGAGTTAATAGATTGAAAATATTAATTTATTAAATTAATTGAAAAATCAGATGGATGGTATTAGTATAATTATTATAATGATTTACAGACCATTTTCTCCTCTATTCTATCTTTCGTCTCTTCAAGCTGATGAAACTGAAAAAAATTAACAATTTTAAAAGAAACTGAAGGCGAATATAAGAAAGTTCTTCAATTTTTGTTCACTTTTCCACACTGCCTAGGTAATTAGCCATTTAGTTGCATAATAAACCAAAATTAATATTTGTCATGGAAAGTAAGTTTGTTACAGCCAACGCTTTTGTAACGTAGAAATTTCTTAATACTTTTGAGAAGCCAAGTTAATTGAAGATTCTGCAGCAGTAGCTGTATCTTTTCTACTGCCAGAAAAATTCCGTCAGAAATACCAGTTAGTTTTCACAAGATTTGATGGCGCTTGCAACATAAAGTGAAAACCACCAACGAACAAATTATGTCAATATATTTCCAACAAAAATCAATGAAATTCACTCGACTTCTATGGCGTTTATAAGAGGAGTATTAGACACGAGATGGGACATTGATATTATTAAATATGCGATTCTTATATCTTTCCTTAAACGGAAACCAGAAGGCGAAAAAATCAAACATTTTCACGATAAAATAAATAACATTTTAATTCAAGGCTGAAAAAAAAACAAATCTATTTATGAAGGTAAAATAAACGACTCTCCCACTATTACCAATTAATCTCTCAGGAGCTTGTAATAAGGAAAAAATGGTAAATTTGCTAGTGCAATATATGAAACACTAAAAATCTTTCATTGAAATGGGAACAAAAGAGACGAAGATCAAAATTTTTCGACACTTTTTCGTAACACCAGGAAATATCAGAAACGTCGAAACCTTGTTGAATCTGTAAGAAAAATACACTCTTTTGCGACTCGCTAATACCAATCACAGCATTTATTTATTAATTATACGAACAGAAATGCAGAAAACAACCCATTGGTATAGATTAGTATATTTAGAACTATCCCCAAAAATATTGTTCAATTTTTAGGACTTCCCACCGTACAAGAATTCATTATGCATTACTTTTTAGGAGATCATCTGCAACTTTTGTTGTAGATTCAGTAGCAGACTTGCTGGCATTAAAAAGACATGGTGGGTAGAATTTTAATACAGTAGCAGAAGGATATGTGGAGATGTCCATTGAAAACAAAAAAGAAGACAGGTTCTAAAATTCTTGGAGAACACAATATTATGCCTGATGCTACAATATTAGCTCCAATACACTAGTATTTAAAGTAAATATTCAGTTGTTTAACCAATTATTATCATTAACGGTTCTTTAACAAACCTAAATATGTGCTTTATATATACATACTGGACAATAAACAGGTAGTAAAAATATATTTATACAGCTTTTCCCAATATTCTGTAGAGCGTAGACCTCCCATTACTTCTAATTATAAGGTTTTTTTAGAAAGTTTTAACAAGAATCTTATTAACATTTTTACGTATAACTTTTACAGTTCATGTTTAACACGTTGAGTGCCACCGTGTATAAAAAAAAGACGGGCTCTAAGGCCAAAAAAATTTTTTTTTGATAAATTACATTAAAATAGTTTTACATAACATATTAAGTCATTTTTAAGAAAAATATTATGAAAAATACGTAACTTACAGCAAAAATACATAATGGTGACATGTTGGTCTCATGCGGCCATGAAGTTCCAATTTTGTCGTTAAGGTCATGTGAGTCCAACGTGTCACCAAATTGATTGTGTGCAGTTTCATGTTTTAGCACTAGTAAACAACATCCATATATCTATGTGTTTTGCGTTTAGTGTGATCTTGCGGGTGGTAAAGATGGGTACTTACGAAAAAGAACAAGAGCGCCTACAGTGTTTATTGCAAGAATGTCTTTCTGACGAAGACAATAATGAATTTTTTGAACCTGATGGTACGTCCGATGAATATGAGCCCGAATCAAGCGAAGACTTCGACTCTGATTTATCATATTACGATAATCAACCGCCTAAGGGAAGACTTCATACTAAAAAACATAGTGCCTGAGCAACCAGCTCATGTACTCGAGGATGTTGGTCGAACTAATAGAAGACGTTGTACGACCTATTATGCGAATATGTCTAAGCAGTTGGGATCGAAGGAGGCAGCGAGAAAGACTGCACAAAGTTCCCCTAAAATGTTCCGAGTGCAATAAGCATTATTGCCTTTCTTGTTTTTTGAAGTGCACAAAGCAATCAAAATATAATATTTTTTATCTACTTTTGTATTATTTTTTCGATATTTATGTCGGTTAGACAAATATATAATGAAAACAAATTTTATTTTATTTTATTTGTAACCAAATAAACACAGAATATAAAATATTTACGTAAAGTATCCGCTTTTATTAGAAAAGAATTCATCCCGGAAACAATTTGCTGTATGGTGCCACATAGGTCTCATATTAACAGGCCAAATATAGAGAACGGACCGTCAGGCCATGCTTTTCACCACAGCATTTTTTTAAATGCAATGCTTGAGACCAACGGGGCTTCAGACAGCGAAATTGTTCGACAATATACGCGAGTCCACATTGGTCTCATAAAGCCAATGTGTCCGGAAAAATGTGTGAGACCCTGTTGGACTCATCTGGCACTCAACGTGTTAAAAAGTTATATTATGACAAACATATTCTTAATAGACGCAAGATTAAACATCAAAGTTGAAGAATTTTTCCATTTTTCTTATGTCTAAGTAACCATCAATTACATATAGTTTAAATTTTGTATAAAGTTGTCTAAATCACAGTCGTAGAAAAAATAATGTATCTGTGTAACACATATTAAAAGTGATTTTCTTTTGTTCGTGGAGTTGCCTCGTTCGTAAACTTCCCACTTATATAATAAAATGACACTTTTTTACACCCGTATCACAAATAGCTATTTTCAAACTTATTAAAAAGTATATCTATAGTATAATGGCAATGGTAAGAAAATCTGGTTAAATGAAGGGTCAAATAAAAAAAGATTTGTATTTGCAATATTGATAATAATAATAATATATCTGTATTTAGTTCAAGCTATTTATATACAACTGACAAATAACTTAAGGTAAACAATCATTTTAAATAAAAAATGGAACAATTACATGTCGTAAAAACAATTTTTTACATATTCACAAAGAAGTCTATTATGTTGTGAGGTTATTACAAATTTTTAGATGTGTTGGCAAATCATTAAATATTTTTAAACCTTTAGAGAAAATAGAGTTTTGTTCCTATTAAATGATTCAATGAAAAAATCTATAGCATTCCTAGTTGGATAATTGTGAATATCATGATTATACTTTAATCTATCATATAGATAGGCTGTTAGTATTTTATTTTTCATTTTTTTATAAATAAAAATTAAAGTTTTAAATATGACTCTTTGATGTACAATCCATGAAGATTAAAAATTTTAACATTAATTTTATAGGTGTACATTTATTATATCCTAGTATAATTCTCATTGCTCGGTTTTGTATTTTTTGTATTTTATTGTATTTGATTTTGACCTGTATTGAATAAAACTGTTGAACAAAATTCTAAATGAGGAACAATCAATGCTTTGTCTAAAATTTATTTTGTATGCATACTAAGAGATGATCCTATATTATATAAAAGGTGACATATCTTTGACATTTTATTCATAATGAAATTTACATTACATTTAAAATAAAAATTTTGATCCATTATGACTCCTAAATATTTCATTTCGTAACTGTTTCTAGAACTTTATTATTTATCGATATATTTAACGAATTATGAATGCTGTTTAATTTACAATTATTTCTTATGAACATATATTTAGGTTTCTTAATACAACTGGCGGTTCTTCTATAGGGTCATTTGGTCAATGACCTCCCACATACAAATAAAAAAATAGAGCTATTCATTTTCTGAAGTTTAAAAATATATAATATATATATATATATATATATATATATATATATATATATATATATATATATATATATATATATATATATATATATATATATATTATATTATATCATCGTATCATCAGAAAACATACTTACACTACACTTTTACATATTTTACAATATCATTTACATATAATAGAAACAAAATAGGTTCCAAGGCCGTACTCTGTGGTACACCATTTAAATTTTCTAGTTGATCGGATACAAAATTTGTATATTTTACTTTTGATAACGACTAGATAAATAGGATTTAAACCACTCTAGCGCTGTATTACAAACACTAATTTTCTCAAGTTTTCTTACCAGTATTTCTCTATTAACAGTTTCAAAATCTCTTCGAAAATCCAGAAAAGCTGCCAATATAATATTATTGTCATCAATTGCTTTAACCCATTTATCACTTATATTTATTAATACCGATTCACAAGAATGTTGTTTACGAAATCCTGACTGATTTCAGACTATCACATTATTTTTATCACAATGTTCTAAAAGTTGGATTTTTACTACAATTTCCAAGAGATTTTCGTATATTGGCATAGTATTTATTGACCTAAATTCATCACAGAGAAGAGTATTGCATTATTTGGGCACAGGTACAACACACAATGTTTTCCACTGGGAAGAATTCCACTCTGTAATGATTAATTTGCAATATCCAGAAAACGATTTCCAGTAACCATAACGCGTCCTTAATTATTTTTGTAGATATACCATCTTCTGTTTCAGCAGTATCTTTTATTGTGTACACAATTGTTTCTAATTCATGCAAATTAATGACTTTTAAATGCATTAAATAATTACTGTATCAAAATCTTTTAATTATTATTTCACTGATTATACTGTCGATACTTTCTAAGAAATATTTATTAAATTTATTTGCTACAACTTGCTCATTTGAAATTTCCACATTTTCAAATAATATATTTTTTCTTACAACTTTCCTAGTATTCGGTAACAGGGCTTTTAAGTTCTTCCCAGTAGTTTGCTGTTATTTTTAATTCCATCTATTATTTTATTAAAGTAATTTTCTATTTCATTTCTTATTGTAGCTTTTACATTGTTTCTTAAGTCTTTGTATTCTCTCCAAATTATTATCCTGTGTAAAAGTTGCTTTTTCATATTTTCTATCTCTTTCTTTCATTAAATTAATTATTTCATAATTAATCCATTTGTTGTATTGATATTTTTCTGCTATGGTAAAATCAGTGGTAAGGCAATTTATATTGAGTGTGTCAGAGATATCATTTATTAGTGAATTTGACAATCTATTCAGTGTTATTCCAGTCTGTAGGTAGTAACATTTTCTAAATGTTGGCTGCATTATAATTTTAAAAGAACATTTTATGATTCTAAATTGTTGTGTGTCAGAGATATCATTTATTAGTGAATTTGACAATCTATTCAGTGTTATTCCAATCTGTATGTAGTAACATTTTCTAAATGTTGGCTGCATTATAATTTTTAAAGAACATTTTATGATTCTAAATTGTTTACATTTTTCCCTCAAATTTGGTATGTTAATAGACAGTATTAAATGATCACTGATTTTCGGTGTTACATTATATTACATAAGCAACTTTTTTTATGGGAGCACGTTTAATTTTAAAAGAGTTATATACAATATTTTTCAAGTAAATTAATAAATATTGCCCTGTCTAGAATGAAGCTGATTTAGTATCAAGTTATTACCTCACTGGGTAACGCTAAAATGCAATTATCATGAATGTAGTAAATACTTTTTCAAGAGCAAGTTCTTACACAACTAAACAAGGAAGCTTTATGCTATAAACACGGATATCCATGTGTATTAATTCAAAAAGTTCTTGTTATGTGCTCATATAACTACTAACTAGTAACTTAAATTATGCTCCGTGTAATAATTCGTGACAGAAATTAATGTACGTGTAGATTCAAGATAAGACAAAACTATTTGAGTTACAAGTTCTTCTTGAGATTCTTTTTTTAAAATGTAAGAATATAGTAAAGGAAGCGGTTGCAGTTATACGTGCATGAATAGCATTATAATAATAAGTATAATACAGAAACAGCCACAGTTACAGCTTTTATCATGCCTGTAATTGTCATTTATTTACCGTTACAATATTGCAAACATATTTGCTTGTATGCAAAAACAAACAGAATAAAATCAGGGTATTGTGGAATTTAATACCACAGCATCAAACGATGACAAATCTACATGCAACAAAAACTAATTAGTTACTTGTAAGAATTAGTCTCGGATGTGGCAGACTGAGATTAAAGTTATTTTTATTTAAATTATATTAATTGTTTTTGCGAACCTAGGTAACTTACTATATAATAAGGTGTCTTAATCTAACTCTAGGAAGTTCGGGAATGAATACAATAATATTGCGAAAAACCCTAATCAAGTTATATTGAAAAATGCATAGATGAGTAACAAAAACGAATTTGTTTAATAACTTTATTTAATTTATTTGATAAACGAGAGAAATTTTTTTCTCTTAATTTATACACGTTATCCTGAAGTTGAGCTCACACCAAAACACCATAATATACTGTACTCGATGTGTGTTTCGTCAACCAAGTTGGCATCATCTGGACATGATTAAAACTAACCTTATGCTAACAATATCATATTCATACCAAAACTACTGTTAAGAATCGGTGAACCGTGACCACTCGCTAATAGAGCGACCCTTTGTCACTATTCATACTATTTTTTACACTTCAATTTCCAATGTTGAGCAACACTAAACTTATCCGTTCTACCATATTTAAGATGCCATATGATCTTTGAATCTAGTTTGAATTGATCGTCCAGTTTGCCCAACATACCTTACGAATAATTCCGTAAATGGTTAACGGAGGAGTTTGAAAGTTTATCCATTGCTTCACCTAGTTTCTCTGTGATTAATTCCAATGATTTCATTAATAAGCTGAAAATTATCCAGTTGCAAGAAAGTGAAATTGTGATCTCCTTTGACGTTTGTTCATTGTTTCCAAGTATCCCAACATCACAGACTATCTTGAGGATTAACTCCGAAACAAACAATCTTATTAAGGATATAGTAATGAATATATTCAACTCACTAAACTTCGCATGAGACAAAATTGCTTTTGATTCAATAATAATTTCTTCGGAACAATACGAAGGGGTATCAATGGGTAACTATTTGTGACTATTTACTGCTTCTCTTCATGAACAGATTTGAAATAAAAGCAAAAGAAGAATTTGAGTATTTTTCCGGAGTTTGGCTTAGTTATATGGATGAAATTTTTTTAGTGTTTGATAAAGAAGTCACTGATATTGACAATTTTGTTTCTAAATTAAACAGTCGTTTCGTGTCAATTAAATTCGTATACGAAATTGAAAACTGTGAACTAGTTGCTCGTACCATTTTTTTAGATAATTAGAAATAGTAAAAATAAGTTAAAATTGATATATATAGAAAAGATACTAGTACTTTAATATATATTCCTAAGGACGCTCACCATTGTGCTCAACACAAAACGATGAGTTTTAAATTTCTAGTTAATTCTAGTTTATTCTAGTTAATTCTAGTTAATTAGTTAGGCCTATTGAGCTTCCCCTCAATAAGGAGAGGATTGAAAAGAAAATACATTTATCAACAGTAAAAGCACAAGAGCTTTTCTTTATCGGATAAATTTCTGTTTGTAACGAAATAATTTTGCCAATCCAGTAATCTTATAAGAAAAACTGACATGAAAAAATCGCGAGACCGCAGGTCTAGCGATTTTGTCAAATGTCAGTTTTTCGAGCAAAATTACTGAGTGGCAAAATTTTGAGTTAAAAGATATTTATCCATAAAAGGAAAAGCTCGAGTGTTCTTTGGCAAGATAAATTAACGAGAGAATATGTGAACGAACAACAACAATAATTATCTTTATTTATACAATTATTTAAAGGAACAGTTATTAAAAATACAGTTGGTTTGGTGTACTTATTTCAATCTCTTCTCTATGTTTCCACACATGTCGAATATTCGTTTTGACTTGTTTTATTCGAGGCTCGTAAGTTACTAACAAGATTTTCGTGATATTCAGGGTCAATTTGAAGGTAGGGTTTAATTGATGATGATGATGAGTGTCCGGTTATCTTTATAAGTTGTTGGTCACTTACTCTTGCTTTGGCTAAATGGGAAACTGTACTTGGCACGGTTTGAATGATTCGTAATTTTATTATTTGTGATGTCCAGTCCAATTTTAGCTGCAAGAATTTTTGGTTAAGTAGATATCGTATTAATTCCCAATGGAACATTTTTATACCAATTTGTGTTTTTCCAAAGGGATTTCGAGTTAAAAGAAGTCGTTCAGATGTTATGTATTGTTTCTTTTTTCCTAAGAGTAATTTTAACAATGTAACGGGACAAATACTTTTATCCGTGTCATTTTTTTCTCATCCATTTGCTGTCTGCCAATTTTTTAGATCTCCCTTGTGCCGTCTTTGAAAATATTGAATTGTCATTCAATTCTCCCTGTTGAGTTCCATCTTGATTTTTTTCCTCATTAAAATGGTAAATTTTACACTTTACTGCTTCTCCTCCTCTCCAAGCTAATTCATAAGAAGCTATATGAAAGAATCTCTTTTGTAATCCCTCTGGTTCGTCTATATTCCATAATTTTGCCATCTTAAGTATATCTTTTTTGTCTATTGCTACAGAACATGCCTTTCTTTTTTCTGGAATAGCTTGTAATTCCTTTCGTTTACTGTTCCTTGCATCACGTGCTTCTTTAAAAGTTATGTAGGTAAAGGACGACAGCATATCTCTACGATGAATAGTTAAGGCGTTACAATAAGTTACTGCGTATAGTTAACTTTAAAATGTGTCCATGTATATTTGTACAATGGGCCCGTTGTACCCAGAGGGGGGAAGGTAGTCTAGTTTTGAACACCTGCTTCTCAAGAATGCTAGGAGCGTATATGTACATACCCTCGGGCACAGGGCACTATAGTACTTGGTATTATAACTTAATTATAATTTTCCAGGTCTTTGAGTATGCATAAAACTATATAATAATTATATCTAGACCAAAGAAGTGATAAATACATTTGCTAACGTTGTAAAAATAAGAAAATTACGCCATTACGCGGGGCTACGAGTCTGTTGATCGCGCATGCGCGTTACTTGTACAGCTGACTGATATACAGTAGAAAAATAATAAATATTTAACTCAGTGTAACGCCTTAACTATTCATCGCAGAGATATGCCATCATGGACTTTTTTGAAGGGGAATTTAACGCTCTATAAAAAATGTTCTGAGCAATTTTTCTCTATCTGTTGCCGTTTTCGCAGCGTTTGAAGTTGAATATTCAGAAACATCGATTTTCATCATTTTCACAACTTTATTTGTTTATAAATTAAATTCTTGCTCATATAACGTACGGCAAAATTGACCATGAGAATTCAAAAAACATACTGAATCGAATGGTATTGGTCGGGAATGGTTGGAAATTATCGTTTGGAAAAACCCCTTAATTTGACTGGTCTAATAGAACGGCACCTTGCAGGCAGTCAGTCCGCAATACATGGACTCTGCATTGCATTTGTAGACTGGCTATAACCTCATAGGAAGGGAATGGTATGGCACAACTGCTACTGGCAAGGAAAAAACACTTTTGTGTGTAGACACCTACTTACGCTGAGTCTGGGAAGGTCCGACTAACCAGACCAGCTATTGTACTAGTAGCTCGTACAAGTAGCTAAACCAATTTAAACGCGTCTTAACTCCTAAGATTTATACACGTTATCCTGAAGTGGAGCTAAAACCCACGTGATTTTCTACAAAACAACAAAACACCATGATATACTGTACTCGACGAATACTTATGCTAATAATGTATCATATTTATACTATACCTGAACTACTGTTAAGATTCGGTGAACTGTGTTGCACTAACCAATAGATCGGACTATATGGTTACTATTCATACTATTTTTACACTTTCCAATGCATCCAGCTGTCTAATAATTATTGTTACAATTATAATAAAAGGAGCGTACACTGGTATAATAATGGGTTACATCTTGTACCACTATATTAAAAGATAGCTACTAGCCCAATGTAAACCGAATGAGAAAATACTTGTGCCAGCAGCGAGAACAGGCTGAGTATGGAAGTCTATTAACTAGGCTAGCTACTTGTGTTTAGTAACTGATACAAGTGACTATATTAATGTAGACGTACCTTAAATATCTAAAAAATTATCCAGTATAATAATACTGGAAGGATAAAGTTACAGGCGCAGAAGTTCATTCCCTCCAGTACTGGATATTCGTATTTTTTAGAGAATTAACCATAGAAAAGATTATATGTGTACACCCCGATTGATAACCATTCTATATTGAATGTAACTTGATCACACTAAAAGAAGGCTATCTAATCTATGTCAGTATTAATTAATACATATTTTGAAATGCGTGCAAGACCTCTGAAAACATTTCGTAATTTACGTTTTTCGTAATTATTTTAATAAGAGGATATTGAACTAACCGGTTTTAGGAGAGCCTCAGCATTTTGGCACCTTTCCAATGCAATAGTTTTATTTTCTTTGCCGCACGTACAAACCTGACGATGATAACATTAAAATTATATAATTTATTCTTAATTTACTAGTGTGCACGTCATAAAAATTATATTAATGGCCGTCGACTTACAGTGTATATAACTGAATATATTAGTCTTGAGTTAGATCGTGAACAGAAAATTTATTCCCAAGTCGTTACGTCATATAATTATATGTCCTGTTGATCGTAATTATTAACATTCATACAAATTGACATTATTTACGAATAAATTGGAAGAAAATGACAACTATCCCACTATTAATTCTGCATTATGCAGGAACCTTTACATATTATGATAATTGAAATGATTTAATTGTTGGTGCGCACATTATTTACTAAACAGTTATGAGGAAGTAGACGGCGAACAATACAATTCTGACAATTTTAAACGTCTGTATTACTACTTAGGTCACTACCAATTTATTTCCTCGTCTGCACTTATTCTTCTTCACCCCTGAGAAATTGACCCACATGAAGTAGTAATCTGCGTCATTTATTCGTTAACTGTATTTATTAATGAGATAAGTAAAGTTTTTACATGTCATAACTTAGGAAAATCAGAAGACAGATGTGTTAGTGTGTAATCCTGGCTATTGAAACCAGAAAGCTTGATTTCATTGTCACGATCATCCCCAAGTTATGTACAAAGATATAAACATTTTATAGAATAATAGATTAGATAAATTATAATTATAATATGTGCATTATTTCTGATGGAATTAGGAGAAATTTCTATTTTCCTTCTTTCCGTTGTATTTTTTGACTCTTTCCGCACTTGATCTAGTTTTAGTATTTGAATTGCTAATTTATTTTCTATTATACACTTTTCCATTTGTTTTATAGGTTCGGTAATACAGACGATCTCATCACTATGAATCAAATAAAAATCTATCTAATCTATTAAAGATAACACATAAATTGTTTTCATCTGTTGATAAGGTTGTATAGGAAAATTATTGTGCATATCTAATTCAAAAATTATATTCACTTGTTTTCATACTAGTATAGAAACCAATTAAGTTATTCATTATATCCAAGTATTTTGTACTAGTTTCATAAACAGACTCATATTCTCAATTGAAATTGAGACTGACAAAATATTAAAATAAATAAAATCAGTATTTATTTTTTATTTATAATAAAATTAAAATGACCCTTATGCTTCAGCTGATGTTAAAATATTTGTTAGCTTTATAGCTCATAACTTCATAAGAGCCTTTCCGAACTTGAAAACCCAACCTTCAAAAATCCTCTTACAAAACTCAGCAATCCTTAGAAAACCTCTAGGAATCTTAATGACGATATAAAATTGCAACAGAATAAAAATTAAAATCCTTTTCTAATATAAGTAACAAAGTATTTAAAAAAACATAATTACATAAATATTTAACAAGAAGGTTTGGGGTAATTTGGACCCATACTTTATATTTTCTTTAAACTCAAAAAATTAAGTATGGGTTTCTACGAGAATATTATCCATAGATTTGATCTAGATGCCGAAAATATACTTCGAGAAATTAGTAAGGTCAAAATGAAATTGGTTGTGTTATACAATAAAAAGATCTTTCTAATAAAATGTCATAAAGGTCTTACCCCAAGGCACATCCAACAAAATATGAAATGCCTATGGACATTTTTTACCACAATATAATCCCTTCGTCCATTTAGTGGACCGAATCACAAATTCCTTAAAAAGATGGATTTTAAACTTAGAAATTAAAACTGTTGTTTCGGAAACAGCTAAGTTTAAACAAAAATTGGAACATTTGACAACAAACTCATTTGAATTAATGCCGAATGACATTGTAGAAGTTTTCATATATATATATATATATATATATATATATATATATATATATATATATATATATATATATATATATATATATATATATATATAGATATATATTTTTTTTTTTTCAAGCAATCTTGAGCATTTAACACTAGGTCCAAAATTCAGTGATATGTATAACAAACATGATGTACCAATAAAAAGAATAATTACTGATGTAGGATATTGTATGTCAGAACTGGAACTTACAGAAGATGAAAAAAAAAAATGAAAAAAGACTATCAGTCACAAACATCATGACAAACTATATGATAAACAATAGGAACAACAATAAAGTAACAAATATCGAATCTGACTACAAAGAAACAAAAATTCTTAAAAGATAATAAAGATATTTTAGTAATGAAGGCGAATAAAGGAAATAAATCTGTGGGGATGAAAAGAGATCACTATAAGAATAAAATGACACAATTACTACAAAACGAAAGAACATATGAAAAGTCACCTAACGACCCCACGGTAAAATACCAAAACAAGAACAATAAGTTAGTGAAAAATCTATTTTAACTTAGGTTATATAACCGATATAGAAAAAAAGAAACTCACAATTTACAATTCCGCACCTCCAATAGCGTACAGATTGCCAAAGATTCATAAAGCAAATATGCCTCTACTGCCCTTTCTATAACCATTTCAAAACCTTCAGCTCCTGACGTTCTTCTGGAAGTCAGAAGGAAAATGGTAGCATTCATTTTCACTGTACGTCAAATCTATCACCTCTACGAAATAATTGCATAGAATCATTTTTGTAGATAATTTAACTGCTTTTCATTTTTATAATTACTATTTTTTTCTCCCAACATTTGTTTTTGTGCATACCCTTCAACTTGCTGCATAGGGAATACAGCACAGATCCAACATAACTTGTGATATGTTGTTCCTAACACCAAAAATCGTTTCTCTGGGATTTTTTCTGAAGATGTCCTGAAGAAAAAGTGTAAAGTGATTGGCCTAGCATACTAAACTAAACAATTTTGAAATATACTTTCCAACTCATAATCTATACAAAACCATCATAGTTTTGTCAACACGATTCAAGCACTCACTGGATGACCATGTATCTGCACCAAAACCATGGATAGAGAACCTAGTCATTCACTTGGTTATTCTACAAAGATAAAGTATTTGGGAATTATTTTTTCTCTATTCTGTTTAATGTTAGCTTAACAGTTATCCTATTACAAAGTGTCCTTTTCCTTATAACTCCCTATATACATTTTGTCAATGAGTTTCATGATATTGTCAGTAATAAAACTAACAAATTAATTTTGGTAATCTGCAAATCTTAGTAAGAATGGAATAAAGGAGCTTAGGTCTCATTCCGCAGGCACATTTTTACTTTTTACGATCGTGTTGAGGGATGCCGGATTTATTTTAATATAGAAATATCAAAACTTTATCAAAGCCCTTTATACTTAAAGCTTTTTATTGGTGTTGAATCTGGCTATAAATTTAATGAAACATGCAGACAAAATGGTTGTTAAAGCTTTAGTAAAATCAGAATCCTTGGTAGAATCTCAAGCTATTAACACTAATTATTTTGTATAAATTAAATATAGTTAATAAATTAATGTAAATATTATTATTTAGAGGAACAAAATATTGTGCAGAGAATATCTGAAATAAAAAAAATTAAAATTCTTTCTATATATTTTATGACCGTTTTGGTTACTTTTTATTTATCCATAGTAGGACAAAATTTGTGACGACCCCTTCGTCTCAAATTGTCGTTTAAATCCTAATGTTTTCATTGCCTGAAATGCAGAAAAAAATCAGTCCAAATATTCGAAATCTTATTTTTGAAAATGTCAAGCTTATTTCGTAAATTTTAGTCGAATTTCTAGAGTTTTTTACAAAAGTTGTCGCATCTGACTATTAGAAAGGAAACAAAGCGCGTTTTCAAAATGAGACAAAAGATATACTGCTCGATTAGAAAGAAAAGCTGCCATCACGGTTAAATCGGAAATGCCGATATCATACACAAATAGGTAGTTACAATTTAGTTTCCTTCAAAACACAGTAGTTAAAAAGATGTGAATACGAACCTAAATCACCTGATTACAACCCTTTCAAAATTGGTATTTAGAACTGAATTTAGATGGAATAAGGTTTCCAACATTTGGATAATTTTTCGAACATTCTCAAAAATATTTTTATTCGTATTTTTATAAATGGAAAAGTTTGTTTCAGCTAGATAAACACTATTATAAAATGATTATGTCTTTACTGGACTTGTTTCTAAAAAAATAACAATGGAATAAGTTAAAATCATTTAATATTTCTTCTCATTCTTAGACAGAGATTATCCGCCTAGATTCCTCCAGGACGATATAAATTTCTTATTATTTATTAACATTTTAATATGAATAAAAAACTAAGTGATAATAAATAACTAAAGTCGGCCCGTTTTAAGAAATTGACTGGCGTTAGTGAGAGACATTGTGACTCTTACAAAGACTTACCTCTTATATCATGTTCATTAACAGTTGTTTATGGTTGTCAGCGTACACTGGTATCATTAATTAAACTCCAGGCGTCTTTTGAAAATGATCTTTCTACATCCAAACGTAATATTTGCATACGCATAATATCGTTCACTTGCACGTCTATCACTTGGACACAATTTGTCTTTATCCGAAATTTTTATTTAAAAGTTCTTTAAATTTCTCGGCAACAACATCAGGGTAATCTGTTAACTGCAAGGGCACCTGGGTCATCTGTTAACATCTGTAATGTCATATTTACATTGTTCCCTATTTCAGAAGACTCCACCACATTAAAAAAACAAACAAGAAGTAAATAAAGTGTAAATATGCACTAAAAGCACAGTAAAACTAATAAAAGTATTAATAACCTGGAATGCAGTAAAGGAACGAAACAAAATCATAGAAAAGCTTACACTTCCTACAAAACGTACCTATTCTCAAGTGATTGTGGCTGCAACATAGAGGTCACTGACTATTGTGTCTAGAGACAAGCTTTTATTCTACTATGCTGTTGATATGCGTAGTTCTCGGCGCATGTCGTATATCCGCCCTCTATCTACGCTCGTAGAACTGCATAAAAACGGGCCGGCTTTAATAATAAAAATAACAACTCACTGAGCTACTAGGTAAACGTATTATTTAAATTTTGTTAATTTAAATAAATTTAAAATGACGCTCCTGGATGGATATTAATTTAAAATATTGGGGAAAACGTTTCACGGATTATGACTAGGAAAACTAACCAATTATTAAGAACAATGGATAATATTCAATTTATAAATAATCTGAAGTTTCCGCATTTAATCGAAGTTTTTAATATATGAATCAATTTGTTTTAATTTTTTAGCATTGATTACTAAAGTTACTTGAATAAAACTAAAATAGTGATTTAGTTCCCCTATTACTCCCTACAGAAATGAAGAAGGAAATAACGTAAGATTTAAAAATGGTAAGAAAATCATTAATATGAAATATTAGATACCCACTGAACAAGTATTTTTCCTTGTTTTAATGCAGCGATATATATTTGTAACATAGTTCTGTATAATTAAAATAATTAAATCATTAATCTTATTTCGAAAACTTTGTGGAATAGTAATTTAGTTCTTAAAGTTGTATTACCATTTACATTTCTACAAGTTTTTTTGTCTTTGTAAATAATTAATTGTAGTTCGTTGTGTTGAAACATAGAAAAAAAAACACAAATGAAATTTCACGCACCTAACAATACAAAAATTAATCATGCGAATATCTATAGGGCAAAAAGCCTCTCTTTTTGAAATTAACATATTTCTTAAATATGCAAAAGAACTTTAAATTCTAGGTCAACTCTAGGCCAATCTTTTTCGCCCATCTCAATCACCTGAAATATTTCTCATATAATTTTGATTCTAACATCCTTTACCTCTCAAAAGGCAAAGTAGGGTAAGGTAACTTTAAACCAGTTAGATCTATGAAAATTTTGCCTCCCGTGCTGACTGCATGTTAAGTATTTTTATTCGAGTTTTCAAACTTTCTAAATTGTCTGTCCTGTTCCTCTACACTTTACTTTCAAAACGTGTCCACAAAAAAAAAACGAGAGGTCGAGATCGGGTCACCTAGCAAGCCATTCTATGAATCCCTGTCAAACTATCCATCTATCGAGTAACACCTGATTAAATACTACCTCACTTGATCCCATAGTGTTGGGGGGGGACTATCTTGCTGAAACTATGTCATATTTTATTCCAAATTATTCCTATTAAGGATTAAAAAGATAAGGAATAAGTATCATGTTTTAATGTTTTCAAAATAAGCAGACGCTCCAGGGAAGCTCATATCGTTAAAATCATTATATCGCGCTTTATTTCCCACTAAAAAAAATAGTAAGGGGCACGAAAGAACATATTACGTACAATATTCAAGTCTACAAAAAAGTCCTGACTTTTTAAGTAAAAGGAACCGTTTCGAAAGAAAAACTATAAATAATTTGCTCAGGGTAGTTTTAGAGGGCTGAAACCTATTTGTCCGAAGTACAAAAAATAACACATCTTTTTACACCATAGTGCCCATAATTGGTAAATAAAATAGCGTTTTAGGTAAAACCCTTACTAATCTACATAAACTGCAATGTTAGCTAAATCACATATTTATTTAATATGTGGCTGAATTATACAATTTAATTTCAAACTGAAATAAGCAAACAACACTGACGTAGTTTTCCACGAAACACCAAAACACTATATACTGCACTCGACGCGCGTTTCGCCAACCAAGTTGGCACCATCATGAGATGATTAAAACTAAACTTATGCTAACAATCTACTCTATTTATACCTAAACTATTGTCACGGTTCACCGGTTCGGTGAACCTGCGTTGAACCGTGACCCACTAACCAATAAAGCGGGCTATTTGGGATAGGCTCTTTTGTCACTATTCATACTATTTTGACACTTATGATTTCCAAGCTTTCAAATGCATCTAGCTGTCTAGTATTTGTTACATTTCTAATTAATCTTAAATTGCTAATATCTATTTTATGGTTGTTCTCAAACGCATGTTGGGCTACACTAGACTTATCTATTTTACCATATTTGAGATGGGCCATATGCTCCTTGAATCTAGTTTGAATTGATCGTCTAGTCTGTCCAACATATTTTTGATTACAGTCCTTACAGCTAATTTCGTAAATCCCCGAGTTTTCCTTTGTTTTAATTTTGTCTTTTGGATTGCCTAAAAGTTGTTGAAGTTTATTTCCCGATGAATGAACCACTGTCATACCTACATCTTTAAGAATCTTACCAATACCATGGGTGAATCGATGATCGAATGGAATCGATACAAATTTCGGATTTTCTCTTTCATTTTGAAAGATCGAGGAATTTCGAAGCGACTCTTTAAACTTTCGTTTCCTAATTATTTTATCAATTAAACTTACAGAATATCCATTACTCGCAGGTATATCCTTAATCAATGCCTTTTCTTTTTCAAACCTCTCCTTACTGATGGGGAAGCTTAATAGAAATAAGCAATTAATATTTCATTCAGAATCGATGTTATTTTAACTGCTGTCTCTCATAAAAATATATAATATGATACACAATGAAAATTAACAACAACAAAAAAAACGAGATGCTACTTAAATGTTTAAATATTTCATCTGACAATTACATAAGAGACGGCTAGGGACCGAAACCATTTGTCTGCTATTTAATTTATCTTCTTTAATATAAATTAGATTTCTTTTCTACCTCGCATAATATTTTACTTTAAATTTTATTTTATACATATTTTGTTTTCTTACTTATTAAAGGAAAGTTTAAGGCAGTAATATTATGTATACCTATAAGGAAGGCATATGTCGTATCCCAATGCTGAACAAACTGAGAGTTAAAGCAAATTTTTTTTGTATGAAATTCTTGTCTTTCTATACTACTTTTCATTTGACTATTTGAGTTATTCTGCATTACTCGAGAGTACTTAGTTAATATACCTAAATATATCATTAGTCTATATGCACTTTGTAGACGTTGCTTGTCTACTCTGAATTATCACGTACTATAATGGAAAACACCTCTATTAATAAAATAAAATAAAATATCGAAAATAACCGTTGCAGTCAAAAATTCAAAATGGCAAACAAATACAGCGTTCATTTCGTTTTAATTTTTAATAACGAATGAAGATAAATGAATCTAAACATACAAAAAGATTTTAATGAACATATAATGACATTTTCCGTAACTCGGTAAAACCAGCTATAAGTAACGTTTCGGACATCCGTCTTGGTTTAATTTGCCTTAAGAAAAAAATTGGGTATAGTGAGGTCAGGGGATCTCGGTGGTTAAGAAATGGAAACAGTTTTTAAGATTAATCTTTCCGGAAAAAATGTCTGGCAAAGCCGAGGCAAAAGCCAAAGCAAAAGCTGAAGCAAAAGCTGAAGCAAAAAGCCTAAATCTTATGAGTTACAAATCTGAGGACAGATATCGTCCAGGACTAAACGATGCATTTCAGATCTTAGGAAATTCATCAACATTTTTCTGTATACTGCTCTCTGTTAACTTTAACATTACATGCGTTCGCGTAAAATAACGACACAACAACTTCTACAATGAATGCAGAAACGATGAACTATTTTAGGTTAATTCACTTTTCTGAATTTCTTGGCGATTTTCTGAAACCCAAAATTGTAGATTTTATCACTCGACATTTTAAGAGAAAGTGAGCCACAATACTTATCATGAGTTTGTTATAAAATTATGGTTTTCACTGTGTATATTTTAAAATTTGTCTATCAAAGTCCATTAAGGGGCCTAGTCGGGAAAAAGCTTCGGATAGCTGTGTCACTCTCTAGAAAGTTTTTATACATGCGCCGCTGAATAATTTTGCTCTTGACTATACCTTCACTGGACGTTTTATTCACCGACTTCATTGAGGTGCGATTCCCGATAGAGGTAATACTTCCTTGCTTCAATTGTAGTGACAAAGATACTTATTTAGAAAATTCTTTTTAACCAAATAGTACGGAATAAAAGTTTGAAACTTGCTGAGCATAATTATGAAGATTCATTCTAGACGACATGTATGAATTTTACCTCGAATTTTACCGATTGATATCATAATTCAGGAGCTAATCACGTCCAAATTTCACTTATATTTACAGTATAAATTTTCCCTACATAAAGTGAAAATTAATTAAAATAGATATACATGTACCCTCTAGTACACTTTCAACTACTGATTCTCCAAATTTGGTGTAATTTGACCAAACGGTATGGAAGAAATAAATTGAGAAATATCACCTTACAAACACTGGTTCGATTAGCCCTCTTAAGGCAGCATTTTAGCGTAGGTCCAATTTTTTGTCATGTTTGAATCTTGTGCGGATACACATTCAGACAGCTTATATCCATTGATTAGTTCATCAATGTCTTTTTGTTAGAGTTTTTGGGTACATCTGTCATCTGACAGAGTAATAGGCTGAATGTTTTCTACTGTTAGAATTCTTTTTCTAGTTTATTTTCGGAAAGGTGGCCATGTTACCTAACGCATCTTATCAAATACTAAGTTGTTTTTGTTGTAGGGTTATTCTCTTATATTTTTAACGCACATAGCTAAATGTTCTAAAAAGTAATGCTCAATTTTTTTTTCCATATTTTACGATCAGACGTCGAAAGGGTACAGGGTAAGTCACATAAATGTGAACCCACTCTTATTTTTATTATTTTTTGACCCAAATAGTTCGCCCAAAAAATAAAATTGAACGGTTTTTAACATTGGCTTTATATCTGTCAACGTTTTTCTAAACATGTGTAAAATGCACAGCATGGAACAAAAAGTATAGTTTTTTAATAAAACACAATATATATTTTTGTACAATTGAGTTGTAGATTTTTTCTGATTACAAATATATATATATTTGATTTATCATTCTATAGTATATAACTTTTAAACTAATTTTAATGTCAAGAAAAATGCATAGAGTAAAAGTTTTTCCGCCTTCCTCAAGCTAAATTGTAACGTTTTCAAAAAAACATCGTTTTAAATTCCAAAAGATGAAAAGAGCCACCGACATTTTTTTTTTAATT
>JANEYF010001427.1:0-99469 GCA_029963845.1 Rhamnusium bicolor | reverse complement strand
AAGTTAAACTTTTTAAAATCCTAAATGTAAATAATCTTGGATTGCTCTTCTCTATTTTTAACACGCTTTTATTAGCTTCACTTGTATGTTTGTTTGTTTGTTTGTTTGTAACCGACTCTTTGGACTCGATCCACTTTAAACGGACAGATTTAGTTGAAGGGTGGTACAGCGCACGGCGAGCCGGTAACAATACAATAATTTGATAAGTTTATATCATTATCCTGATGAGGATCGCCAGAATTAAATAATTTCCTTTCCTCACGTATCCTCTGCTGAGAGCAAAGTAGCTTATTACTGTTAGTACATTCCGTGATTCTCAGTTCGTTCGATGGCCGAGCGGGCTAAAGGCACAAGTCTTAGTCGACGCGAAACGACAGACTCCTCGGGCGTGAGTTCAAATCTCGTCTATGGCTGAAAAAAAATATATATATATATACATATATATATATATATATATATATATATATATATATATATATATATATATATATACATACACATATATATATATATATATACACATATATATATATATATATATATATATATATATATATATATATATATATATATATATATATATATATATATATATATATATATATACAGGGTGCGCCACTTAAAACTCCCGACTCGTAACTTTCTTATTTTTTAAGCGACGACCATGTTGGACACATCAAATTGTAGATATTTTTAAAGCCTTTAAACATACTACAGGGAGATTTAAAAAATTTCTTTTAAAAATTGTTACAAAGAAAATTAATTTCCTTTGAATATTTTTTACCTCACCCTGTACATAAACTGTGTTAATGTTTTCTTATGAAGGTTTTTATTAGCTTCAATTTATGTTATTACGTCATATTCGAAATTATTTTTAGTTTTAGAGAAAGAAGTAAAAAACACTCTTCAAAACTGATTTTTTTAAAATAAATTTCAAAGAATGTAAATAATAATTGTATACTTTATTTGTAAAAGACATAAACAAATTGACACAACTCTATTTTTGTTTTAGGTCGACATATCAAAACTTCCATGGCTAACTTAAAAATGTAAACTGAATATTAATACTACCAAAGATGGTTGATTTATTAAGTCTAAGAGAAATAGTACAGACCTCCTCAAAAGTGAGGAAGTTTATGCAAATATGTCAGAAAATGTATTGTTTATATGTGTTTTACAAATAAAGCATAGAAGTATTCTTTTCAAATTTATTTAAAAAAAAAAATCAGTTTGGAATCGAAAAGAGCGTTTTTCTGATATTTTTTACTAACCCCCCTGTAACTAACTGCATGAAAAAGGGTTTCCAAGAACCTGGACAAAGTTGAAAATAATAGAGATCTTTAAATAATAAGATGTAAGATAAGACTATGAGATTTGAACAAAATGGGTAAAACATAATTTGTGGGGGAATTTGGTCTTCTTAATTTATTTAATTAGATATGCTTTAATCCTACATGCTACAAGTATATTTCTAGCGCTTTGAGTATAACCGTTTTAGTAACACGAACCATATGACATAATAATTGTGCTTGTGGGTGTTAAAATTACTGACAAATCCGATAACTCTACGTTGTAGTTGGAGCGCTCTGACCACAGTCTGTAATATTCCACAATTCCAGTTGTACCTATTATGTGTGTTATATTAAGTTTTACGGGATATTTATATATTTTATTTGGTTGATGTGCTAGAAACATTACTGCGCTTATATAATGCCTTTATCTTCAGCAAGTGTTTAATTTTATATTTATTTTCTTATTTTTGTTTCAGGTAGTACACGCCTTCTGTTCCTATAGCCTGCAGTTTGTGAATGGGTAAGTACTGACAGTATCTCCAGAATATAATTGAGCGAAGAAGCACCAAATGCCATCATTATTAATCAAAATCAATATGAATTGCGGCTGCATTCAGGGAATTCTAGCATAACAACGATATAACCTGATTACAAAAAGAAATGTAATTAGTAAACGATAACAGGTATCTTCAAGTATTGGAGGTCATGAGAACAGGAACAAGTTTTCACCCATTTTCCAACATTTGTGGAATAATAATTATTTACATACAACACAATTCGAAAACCGTACCCGTACGAAAAATATTTTCGTCCGTGTGTCTTAATATTTTTTAATAAAATTTATATATATATATATATATATATATATATATATATATATATATATATATATATATATATATATATATATATATATATATATATACATCTGGCTATCTTCATAGCGTCCTTTCACAGAACCGGCCGGGAGCGTCCACTCTAAATTCGTAACAGATTTCTGTTCGGTTTCTTCATTATACTCCAGCACTTATCGTTAGATGTCGTTTCCTAACATATTTTTTCAAAAACGGTGTAGTTAGTTTCACTTTCCCGTCACTCAGCGTCCTTCCATAAACCATGCACCTAGCGTCCGAAGTATTCGTTGACCATTCATTCTACTTACTCGAGAGCGTCCTTAGTGTATCCTTTCTGTTCATTTTCTCGATTACTGGGCGTCCTGCCGTGTTGCCAAGTTTTTATTGTACATAATGGTTATAACGTAATAAATCTAGACAGAAACTATTTTTATTTCTTTTAGATAATATAATTAAGCTGATTATTATTAAGCTGCATATTTGTGTTTTATTATGGCTGACCCACCTTCTGTTGATTACAGTTAGATGTAAGGAATATGTTTTTTTTGTCTATAAAAAATTTACTTCGTCGATCATGGCCTACTAAAAACGGTTATAAAATATGAAAATTTAAAAAACATATGCTTTGTTTAATCGAAAAATTTTATTAAGAAGAAATGTTCAGAATTGCAAACAGCCTATATTCATATTTTTGGGAGAAAATATTCATTTTTAATATTTAATTTATTCAAATAGTTAAGATATCAAATAGGTATTTTTTCAAATACACTAATATTACTAGTACCAAGAAATTAACCAAATTTAACAAAAACAACTTAATTAGCTTCCATTAAACCACCATCCAACATAATACACTTATCGAGCCGCTTTTTCACATGTTTATAAACTTTTCTCAGTTCTTGGGGAGTAATTTCTTAGCATGCATAATAATACTGGCGCATGTATAGTTCATCTCTGTTGTTATGAGGATTTGTGTACACTTTTTGTTTTAGTAATCCCCATAAATAAAATTCCAGTGGCGTCAGGTCTGGAGTTCCAGGCGGCCAGTGTATTTATGGGCTGTTGCATCTTATCCAGTGCAGAGGAAAGTGCTCGTTTAACCAGGTGCGAACTACCCTGGAATTATTAAAGGATGACCCATCTAATTGTAGATATGTCGAGTAATATACATATAATACGAGTAATAGTAATTCATCAAAAACGTCTTGCAAGTGGGTATTTAGAAAATTTAAAACATTTTGGAATTCATATTATTTTCAAAAAATATGATCCAATAATAATTTCGTTGAATATTCCGCACAAAACATTAATTTTCTGAGGGTATTGTCTTTTACAGTTTATTACGAAATTAGGATTATCTTGTGCCCACCATCTACAGTTCTGTGAGGAAACAATACCATTCGTAATAATTAATAAATGTTGCTTCGTCACTGAAAATTATTTTCTTAAGGAAATTTGTGTCATTTAAATAATTTCCTTGTGCCCATTAGCAAAACTCCAAACTTCTTACAATATCTCTTAGTTCAAGTGTATGTACTTAGGTTTATATGTTTTTAATTTGTGACGTTTGAGACATCTCCACACTTTATTTCTGGAAACATTTCATTGCAAACCTAATTTTCGGACACTTACTTTGGGATTAACATACAATGTTTTACTATCATTTCATTAATCACTGGATCAATCTGTTTATTATTTAAATGAATTGGTCTTGACTTAGAAACACTTCCAGTATTATTAAAAGTGTTATGAATATTTGCAAAAGTTTTAAAACAAATATTTCTGCAACTAAATGAAAGAGAAAATCTGAAATTTGTATCGATTCCATTTGATTCTCGAATCACTCGTGGTATTGGTAAGATTTTAAAAGATATAGGTATGACAGTGGTTCATTCATCGGGAAATAAACTACAACAACTTTTAGGCAATCCAAAAGACAAAATTCAAACAAACGAAAAGACGGGGATTTGCGAAATTAGCTGTAAGGACTGTAATCAAAAGTATGTTGGAAAAACTAGACGATCAATTCAAACTAGATTCAAAGAGCATATGGCCCATCTCAAATATGGTAGAACAGATAAGTCTAGTGTTGGCCAACATGCGTTTGAGAAAAACCATAAAATAGATATTAGCACTTTAAGATTAATTGGGAATGTAACAAATACGAGACAGCTGGATGCATTTGAATGCTTGGAAATCACACAGTGTAAAAATAGTATGAATAGTGACAGAGGGCCAATTCCAGGTAGCCCGCCTTATTGGTTAGTGGGTCACGGTTCACCGAACCGTGACAATAGTTTAGGTAATAGGGTGCATTGTTAGCATAAGGTTAGTATTAATCATCTCCAGATGATGCCAACTTGGTTGGTGAAACGCGCGTCGAGTGCAGTGTATAGTGTTTTGGTGTTTCGTGGAAAGCTACGTCAGTGTTATCTTCGCATCAAAGGTTCCAACCCATTCCAGGACTACGATGGCTTCACAGTCAATGGAACTGAATCTGTATCATAAGTGTAGTGCTAAGATTAGATTAATATGGTCAGATATTTGGTTTCTAAAATCTTGCAAACGTCAATCAGTTTTCCAAATTTTGTTCAAGTTAAAATTCCAAATCCTTCACACATTTCAGATAAAGTTACAATGTTTGCAAAGCAAAAATGGCTGGATTTCGAAATAAAGTATCTGTACAGTAAACGAAGTATGCTTGAATTATAAGCATTAGGACTTTACAAAAAGCTTACCATAGTTAAATAAGTTAGAACATCAATAATGGTGTGACTTTCAGAGGAATATGTTTTTATCAATCAACAGGAAATTTATTATTAAATATGATTTGGACGAAACAACTACTCAGCGGGCAAATGCCCCGACCTGGATTGGATTATACCTTCAAATCATGATAGATCGGTAGCCAATATCATTTGTCAATTCCTAACCAGACACAGACCAGTTTCAAAATTATTAGTTCTCTTCAGTATGCCATAGGTCATGGAACAGATAAATGATAGTGGCCAACCTGCTAGTCATATACTGACTAAGGTAAATTGAATAGTGGTGAGAGGTATGTGAAACTTCTCGTATGGTCTAATGCTATCATCCGACCAACATCGTAGATGTCTCAATGGCGGATAGCGACTTGAGAAGCAAGTACCGAGAGCGGCGACCTCTAGCCCAGGTGGACTAATCTGCTGTTACTAAATATTATTTGGACAAAACAACTACTCAGGGGGCAAGTACCCCGACCTGCATTGGATTATACCTTTAAATCATGATAGACAAACTAGACGACTAGATTCAAAGAGCATATGGCCCATCTCAAATATGGTAGAAGAGATAAGTCTATGTTGCCCAATATACGTTTGAGAAAAACCATAAAATAGATATTAGCAATTTAAGATTAATTAGGATTGTAACAAATACTAGACAGCTGAATGCATTTGAAAGCATGGAAATCACAAAGTGTAAAAATGTTATGAATAGTGACGGAGGGTCAGTTCCAGGTAGCCTGCTTTATTGGTTAGTGGGTCACGGTTCACCGAACCGTGACAATATTTTAGGTATAAATAGGGTAAATTGTTAGCATAAGGTTAGTTTTAATCATCTCCAGATGATGGCAACTTGGTTGGTGAAACGCACGTCGAGTGCAGTGTATAGTATTTTGGTGTTTTGTGGAAAACTACGTTAGTGTTATCTTCGCATCAAAGGTTTCAACCAATTCCAGAAATATTTCTACTTTGATGCCTTCTATTAAACTCGTTGGCTGCTTTCCTGTTTGAATGAGTTTTCTCACCAACTAAACGAATTATTTCTATATTTTCTGCCACTGTCAAATTCATTTTAAATGAACAATTTGTGAAAGCACAAAGGGTAAATATACAGGGTATTTTGACATTATCAACTAAACTAATAATAAACAAATTTTGTTTTTCACAACACTCCAAGACAGAAAAAAATTGATTTTACCTACCTTGGCAGTTATTCAGTCAGTAAATATTTACAGATAATAATTATTATAATAAATGTATAAAACTTGAATAATGGAAGCTAATTAAACTGTTTCTGTTAAATTTTGTTAATTTCTTGATACTAGTAATATTAGTGTATTTAAAAAAATGACATTGATATTTTAACTACTTGAATAAATTAAATATTAAAAATGAATACTTTTTCCCAAAAATTTGTGAGTTGTTTGCAATTCTGAACATTTTTTATTAATGAAATTTTCAATTAAACAAAGCCTACTATGTCTTTTAAATTTTCATATTTTTAACCGTTCTCAGTAGGCCATGATCGACGAAGAAACTGCTATAAGTAATTCAGACTTCCACTGTTGTCATATGTAACAGCGATTGAACGCAGAAAAATGCAAATAGCGGACGCCGACAAATCGACTGCCTAAACGCAGAATATATGGCTCAGTATACGCTAAGCGCGCGCTACGCCTCTGTTGGCAGACTGTTTGTACTAATAGTATACGAAAATATACGGAAACAGTACGTTCGGCCATTCCCTGGGCGTCCCACCTAATTTTCAGATAATAACATTATCGGATGACTAGAGCCCTCTGATGAAATTTCTATGGAGATACATCTGAGCGTCCGTATACGGACGCTCTGTTTAAGGTGGACGCTTGGGGGATAGTAATTTGTCAATGTACGGACGCTCGGAAGATAATGGGATGTATATATATATAAAATATATTTTTTTTTTTTTTTTTTTTTTTTTTTATATATATATATATATATATATATATGTGTGTGAAAAAATATATATATATATAAAAAAAAAAAAAAAAAAAAAAATATATATATATATATATATATATAAAAAAATATATATATATATATATATATATATATATATATATATGTGTTAAAAAAAAAAAAAGGTAGGGGGGAAAAAATTATTTTTTAAAAAGAAAAAATTGGAAAGGGGTTTTTTTTTTTTTTTTAGGGGAGGAGGGTGTTTTTTTGAATGAAGGGTGGGGGGAAAAAAGGAAAAAGAAAATTTAAGGGTAAAAAAACACTATTTTTTTTGAATAGAGAAAAAAAAAAAAAAAAAAAAAAAAAAAAAAAAAAAAAGGTTTTAAAAAAAAAAAAAAAGAAAAAAAAAAAAAAAAAAAAAAAAAATTTTATATTTTTTTTTTGAGTTTTTTTGCATTTAAAAAAGGACTATTTTTTTTAAAAAAAAATTATTTTAAAAAAAGCAACTTTTTTAGGAATTTTTGGGGGTAGTAAGAATTTGTATTAAATTTAAAATATTTCGAGTATTACAAAATGAATTTTAATAAAGTGGAACTTGTAGATATGACTTTATTTTGGGCGAGTCAGACAGAAATTGTTTACTTGCCAGGGTGATCCAAATTGAACTTTAGGATTTGCTTTCTGAATAAAAATCAAAATATTGGGAAAATCCGAATTTTATGGCTATCAGTATAAAGTACAAACTTAGCAGTTAGGTATGGAATATGATGTCAGCCAAATGCCCTCCACGGCTCCGTTGACATGCTACCATTCTTATAGCGAAGTTTTTCATAACGCTTTCGCATAAATGCAGCTCGATTTCAGTAATTGCACCTCTGATGTTCTCTATTAGTTCTGGAATCGTAGCAGGTTTGTTGACATAAACCCTTTCCTTCAAATAGCCCCACAGAAAAAAGTCTAATGGGGTTAGATCTCAAGACCTCAGTGGCCAATCGATATCACCCCTCTGAGCGATAACACGACCAGGATATTTGGTTTGAAGTAAACTGACTGTTTCATGTGCTGTGTGACATGTGGCTCCATCCTGTTGAAACCACTAATGTCATTCAAGGTCAAATCGTTGGTTTCATTGAAAAGAAAACCGTTTAGCATCTTCCGATATCGTACACCATTGACAGTAACAGCGTTGCCACCTTCGTCCTCAAAAAAGTATGGGCCAATAATTCCTCCAGCCCATAGTGCACACCGACAGTGCATTTTGTGGATGCATTGGTTTTTCTTTAATAACATGGGGATTTTCACTACCCCGGATGCGACAATTTTGGCGATTCACAAAGCCATTTAATTGAAAATGGGCTTCAACGGACAATATGATTTTTTTACAAAAATCAGCATCAACTTCTGTGTTCCCTAAAACCCAGTTCATAAATGTACGGCGTTTCTGGTGGTCCGTTTCTTTAAGTTCTTGTGTCAATTGAATTTTATACGCCTTTAAATGCAGATCTTTGGTCAAAATTCGTTGAGTAGTACCGTATGAAAGAGTCAATTGCTGCGAACGGCGACGAATTGACGCGGTCGGTTCTTCACGCACACTATCACTTACGCGAGCAATATTTTCATCTGAACGACCTCTGCGTTGATACTGGATTGTTTGTCAATAAGCATACCACTTATTTCAAACTTTTGCACTAGATCACGAATTGCAAGCTCACTTGGCACATTATTGCGTCCAAAAAGTAAGAAAAGGTATCCTGAAAGAAGGATTCCTGATGTTAGCAGCTTGCAAAACCTTCTCGATAAATTTGTTGAAACTGGAAATGTCGAATATAAAAAAGTGAAAGAATAAAACGTGTTGTGAACGAATAAGAGTTTTCTCTGGTGCTGACAACGGTTGACAGTCCCCATATTAGTCAGAGAGAAGTGAACTCATTAGTAGGAATAAGTCGAATCTTAAAAAGAAATAAGATTCATGCATATTATATTCAAATGCACCAGGAACTATCTGATGACGATTTTTAAAGGCGTCTACAGTTTTATAATTAGGCCAGAGATAAAAGTTAAGATGTCATCTTCTTCAGTAATATTTTATTCACTGATGAGGCAACTTTTCATAAAAATGGATTTAGGCACAATTTCCATTATTATGCCTCGGAAAATCCTCACTTTTTTAGGCAAGGTGATAACCAACCGAAATAGATAAATAAATAGCCGAGGGTTATGAAAGTTGCAAACTGTTATTAGGGTGTTAAATAAATATTGTTGTAAAATAGCTAATATGTACAATAAAAAAAGTTAAAGTGCATATTATATATCGGTAGGCTTAAAGCACAAATCACACATATATTATTTTTAATATATACAATGTTTGCAACACTGCTGAAAGAAGAAGAATTCCTTGGAAAAAGTCATAATGTAAAACAATAACTCTCTTGGTATGACTCTTTCACTTGCAATAATTATTTATCATCTTGCATTTCATTGCATTACGTAGCATTGATTGCCTAATGTAAAGCGCCTCTTAGCATATTATCTGAGGAATGACTGGTAGCTTAGACAATTTAAAGACGCACAAAGAAGAAAAATAATTGCTTGAGGGCACTGGGCATAGCAGCAGCAAATTCCCTCTTAATAAAAAATTTTATAAAAATAGAATTTTCAAAGATATGCTCATTAAATATGTTTAAGATTTTAAGGAATCTGCTTGGCGACATTCTATGGACGAGAAACCGTCATCTAAAACAGTCAACGAGAAATAAGATGAGCAAGTAGGCGGCCTATATTGTTTCATATATGGCTATTGAAGGATCTTGGATCTTATCGAGTCTCTCATATCATATGCAATATCCGTCTATGTCGTAACACAACCTCGAACATGGGAGGGGTGGTTCTAATATTAGTAAAATTGATATTAATATTATTTCTATTCTACGTAGAAGACCCATGAAACATATATGTTTGTAGTATAATTGGCTTTTAATTTTAATATAATAAGGCACATTCTTAAATTGGATAAATATTATTACTCTTCTATAATAATAATTACCATCGTATTAGTACTTTGAGGAGAAGCCTCGATTTTACTGTTATAATTTTCCTTTTAACATTTTCTGATACGTTTTTCTGTTTATATTTTTCTTTTCCACTGATAAGATAAATATGTATACATGAAATCATGGAGATGAAATTAATGGAATATTCCTTCATAACTTTAATTTGGTGTATATGGCAGGATTTTACTACATATCAAAGTTTTTGAAATTTTACACCTCAACACATTGCAACAATATTATGTAAAATTAGTAGTTTTCGAGTAATTTGCAGTCAAAACCCCAGACAGGTATGAATTAAGCGGAGCGCTCCGACTTACCCTTATTTTCGCACCGCATTTGCGAGGGTACTATTTATTCCACGGAAAAGTGAATAGAACATTTTTATTTAGAACATTTTTGCAGGTATTTTTGTCAAAAAGTGAACGGCCTTAGCAGATAAACGAACTAAATCGAATATGGGGGTCGTTTTGGCAATTTTAAGGGATGATGCAAGGGAACTTTTCTTTATTGTGATTCTGGTGTAATTCCTAATATTTGTGCTAAGTGTTAAAACTTTATGAATTTTGTTAGATATAAAACTTAATTTTACTCAATTTATAGTGATGTAGTATCAAATTATCGGTAATAAAATGTTTTATTGAAATAATCTAGTGAGTCACTATGGTGCCATTTGAAAAAAAAAGAGAAAAATGATTTCAGAGATATTTCGGCGCCTATAACATCATATACATAATATCGCAATTTTATTTTTTTGATTAGTTATTACCTAAAGCAAAACAAATCTTTTTTTAGGACTCAGGGCTGCCTAGATGCACAATTAAATGTATTCTAAAAAGGTGCTAATTAGTAATTTTTTACTTTCTTATACCTAATATATGAAGTATAGTAATCGGATTTTTTTCTACCTCGAGATTTTGATTGATATATAGGTTTTGAATCCTCCTGAATCCATTCTGACTATTTTCTGAATGATGTCTGTTGATGCGTGTGTGTATGGATGCGTGTGTGTGTGGATGTGTGTGTGTGTGTGTGTGTGTGTGTGTATCCGCAATAACTCAAAAAATACTAATGAAGGAATTCCCAAATTTGGCAATTAAGATTTTCAATAACATTTTAGGTGACACATTAACTTTGGTGAATGTGGTACCACCAGAAGAGACATAATGAATGAAAGAAGAAAGGTACAATTTCGAGAGAAAAAATTATTGCATTTCTGGACGAATCTCGACGAATTATAATGAAAAGACATAACTTTCTGGAAGAAAATCTCTCGGCATGTCTGTAGTATCGTGATAGCAACCTCAGTTTTTGAGATAAAGCTTTCAAATTTGTTACACTTGTTCTAAAGTCAAAGAATGAAAAATTCGGTGATGAGCAAAATTGGCCAGCTGAAAGGGAGGTCCACGGATCCCAGACTTATTTGTATTTGCCTTTACAAAGAAATATATTCCTGATGAAAGATTATAAATCATGTTTACTATATCAAGCCAATAAAATTTATTTTCCAAGTACTTAAATAGAGCTGATGTAAACTGAAATTTTTTATACATTTGATCTCATAAAACGTGGTTAGGATAAATTTAATAGTTTGACATTTGAAAGGTCTAATTTGTTACAAAAATGTCAATGTCAATAAGAAGAAATTATTAAAATATATTACATAAATTATTATTGGCAGTATCAAATGACGTTGATAATTAATTACTTAAAAATGTTAATGAAACATTTCAAGGTACGCTATTAAAATTTAATTGAGGTAAGTGAAGAATTAAATAGAATGATTTTTTTAGATCAGGATGATATATACTGGTATAAGAAAGTTATGTGTTGGTCACATCAGATATTTTTTTAATTCAATTTGAACCGGATTCTCATAGGACTAAATATCACACGAACTGTCAGATTAATTCATTGGTTTTTTTGTTTCATTTCAAAAGCACCAACTTGATAGAGATCTAGTGTTACAAATTACAAGATTATTTTCATTTGTATCTTAAAGCCATGGACACAATGTTTGGTGTCAAATTTACAGTAACAAATTACTTTATTGAAATAATTAATGCAAATTTAGCCTTTATTTGACGTTCCCAAATTTTATATTCATATTTTGTAAGACTAAGAGATTGAACGTGATTTCCTAGTCACCTGATATACAACTAGCGAAACCAAAAATGATAAAAACTTATATCAAATTTTGTATTTTTATTAGTGTATTGATTGTAAATGGATATCTCATGTTTCTTAGAATTCTTTAACCAGGGATGATATTACATTAAAAAAAATAACGTGATACAAATTGCTGTAGGTTACTTAACATGTAAGAGCAGAGGTGTAAAGAAACTTTTGTAGGACACGACAGAAAAACTTGAAAAGTTAAGGACGAGTACGTGGACTGCATTAATTGTCATGTAAATACGTGTAATATAAATTGCCAAACTTTCATCGCATAATTTTAACGAGCTGCTGCTTATCTCCTATAAACTTTTTTGTCATCTACTGATTCTTTTTACGTCTATGATAGTAGACTAATTGCAAAAATAATAGAAATAATAACATATTAAAAATTAGTTGGCAAAATTAATAGTTTCAACATACTTTTGTAGTTATTGTGACAATCAGACGACGGAAAATCAAAATAATCATAACAGGATTCAGTATGAATCACGAATTTCACAATAAACATTATTTATTAATATTTTTCTTTCTTTTTGTTAACCATTTTATCAATTTATTAATTTCAGTTTCTTAAGCAGTTACTATAGCCAAAGATTAGCGAACAACTTGAGGTATTACTTTTAGTTTCAGCTCACGTTCTCAGTATTTTAGATATGATAGATCGCCATATTACATAATGCATATTATTTCAAATAAATGTAATAGAATTGCTACTGCTGCAACACATGTGTACGTATATTGCTTGTATGGAACAAACAATCGAATGATATAAGGATCTTCGAGGTGATTGTCATGTAATTTATTTATTTATTTGTTTATTTGTTTATTTATTTATTATTATACACTACCCAACAGATACAAATTTCATTAACTGGGTGGAATTACAAAATACACTTACTACAAAGGTAAATACCTAATGAATATATATCATATTCATTATTGCAAAATTTCAACATATTATAAATTTAATTTTTTTACCGAGGCTATACTGCAGCTAAAGATATCATAAGGCTGCTAATATTATTACAATTACTGCATATTCTATACAGAAACGAGTATTTCTGAACATTTATTCTAGGCATGGGCAGAAATGTAATATTTTGTCTAGATGTCTATCTGGAAACATGAAAACTAAGCACATATAAAATTTCACAAGAAGCAATTAAACCAAAAATAATTTATAAAGGAATACAAGTTCAGATAAATTTCTGCTGTTTTCAAGAGAAGTTACTGAATTCTGTTAAGGAAATTGTCATGGTGTGACGTATTACTTCTCCTCTTGTTCCTTGTCCACCGTACAAGAGAGGCAGTGTGATTTTGGCACTCTAGCCTAGGGTGGTAAGTTTGAACTTTTTATACGGTACGGTCTCGTGCGCTAGTGTCTGTTTTAAAGTGTAAGAACACCACTTTATTCTATCAACGGTATGATAGAAGCTGGGACTCAGTGAAGATACGGTATGTCCAGGGGTCTGTGTGTATGATTGTCGGTTTCGTAGAAATGGGTAACTTTACCTGCCGAAAATGATTGTCGGTTTATGACCAGATTCATTACTAATGCTTGACAATAAAAAGGCAGAATTTCAACCTTACTTACTCTATTTTATTTAAGACAAATAAAAAATATATATATTAATCCAGGTAACCAATAATACAGATAACAGAAAAGCAAGCCAATAAACCAAGCAAGTGGTTATGATAATGCAAGCAGGTATATCAAGTGCAGCTAAGTTACGGAATCTATTACTACTGAACGGTATAATGATATTGCAAGCAGGTAAATCAAATGCAGCTAAGTTACGGAAAGTACTACTACTACTACTATTGGTATCTAGCAAGCGGTTGATATGTTTAAAGCGATTAGTGCGGAAGCTGGTATTACGGCATGCGGTGTGGTAAGACTGTCCAGATACAAGTGGTTACGGTGTACAATCGTGACACTACGGCAGTGATATCAATCTAGGGACTGATGGTTATTTAAAATTTCTAATCGCGATTATGTTATTAAGTTAGGTTAGCCCTTATGTCCGCTACTAGGGTAAAAACGTGTTTTAATTCGCAGACTACTTTGTCAGATTCTGTCCTCAAACGAGTAACACTAAAAATCTGACTAGTAGTGTTTTTTAACTATCCGCGCCAATATCCTTTTTGGCTTGATGAGCTGTCTCGGATGCTAGGGCCAGGCAGGACTATTGCCTTTTTACCCTAGTCATCACTGTAGACCTGGACCGGCCTCGTGCAGGGTGGGTTAGCTTACTTTACAAACGATCCCACTCACAAATGTGAACGGTGCCGAAGATTTCGGCCAACTTCCCTGGGTTCTGGCTGATGAACCCTGCTGACTAGGGCCTCTTCTGGCGCGCTTCTATCTTCGTCTTCTTTCTTCGACAGCTTGTCACCCCCGGGGTAGTCATCTGTCTGTCAGGGACAGTGCGGATATTCTGTGACTTGGGATTGGCTGCCAGTACACAAAGTGTCAATTGACACATTGTCGTCTGGATCGTCGGACAAGGTGACAATGAACTGTGTAGCTCTAGGAGGTGAGGGCCTAAGTACTTTCTTAGCACTTTTGTCCTTCACGGAGGGGACAACGGGCACTGGTTGGTTTACTGACCGGCACCCGAAAGGTTTGTGGGAAGGTGGTTGGTGATGTCATGTCTTTTCCGTGGTTTGGTCCATCTATAAAGAACGGATTAGATATACTTACCCGTTATCCAGTAACTGTATCTTCGGCCTCTTGTACCTCGGTGCGTCGGGCGGATCATAGGAGGTGGCCTCTCTGATCAGCGGATTCCTGTGCTCCTCAGCTAAGGTGTACAGTTTTCTTCGCACTATCGCGGATGATTTCGGTGACTGGTGTGTACTCCAGGTCCCTGAAGATGTCAGCGTTTCTAACGTACCATGGTGCGCTCACCGCTGTCCTGATGGCCACGTTTTCCACGGCTTGGATCTTCTTCAGATAGGTCTTCGCTTGGTATCCCCATGCTACGGAGGCGTAGGTCAGCTGTGGTCTGATGAGTACTTTGACTAGCAGAAGCTTGTAACTCAGACTGAGCCTGCTCTGGTTCCCTACCATTGGATAGATGAGAGCTCTCATCCGCTTGACCTTTACCACGATGGCTTCGGTGTTCTGTCTCCATATCAGGGCCTTTTGTCCATGATTACGCCAAGTGTACTTGACGGAATCGTGCCATTGGATGTCTTCACCGAACATGGAAACGTGTCCTGTGAGGGTTTCCTTACGTCCTCTCCTGAAGAGAATCGTCTGGCTTTTCTCCGCGTTGACTGTGACTTTCCACTTGATGCACCATTCTTCCAGAAGAGAGCTGCCTCTTGGAGTCTTCTGGTGGCTGTTCTCGCTCTCCAGGATTTGGCCGTGAGGGCCGTATCGTCCGCGTAGAGTGTCATGGCGGTGCCTTCGGCCCTTGGGAGATCAGATGTGAAGACAGCGAACAGATGGGGGGACAGCACAGAGGCCCTGCGGGACTGCGGCTTCCATCGGTCGATACGTGGACCACAGTCCCTGATCTTCACTACATCGTCTCCCGTGCAGGTATGATCTACTTAGGTTGAGGAGTGCAATGGGATAACCATACTCATCATTTTAGCTAGTAGACCATCGTCAGACAGTGTTGAAAGCCTTCGCAATGTCCAGAAGTAGTGCCGCCGTGACCTGTATTTGGTTGAAACCTTTGGTGATTTCTTCGGTGATCCTGAGCACCTGTAGTTCCTACTATGTCCTGTCCTGTACGCGAACTGTTCATCCGGGATGATTTGGAGCTCTTCGGTTTCTTCTTCTATTCTTCTCAAGATGATACGCTCGGCTACCTTGCTCACAGCTGAGAGTAATTTTTCTAACTATAACACTGGGATTGGATTTTATCCTCAAACGAATGACACTAGCATCCAATCGGTGTATAGTATCATAAAACCTAAACTGAAAACCCGGACGATCCCAAAGGGCGTCTAGCGTATACTTGGGGGATGTTATATAGCTGGATTGTCCCTTATGTCCCTTATTAGGGTAAAATCGTGGTTTAATTGGCGGACTACTTAGTCAGATTCTATTCTTAAATGAGTGACACTAAAAATCTGGCTAGTAGTGTTTCCTAACTATAGCACTGGAATTGTATCTTATCCTCAAGCGAGTGACACTAGGAATCCAATCGGTGTATAAATAAAAAAACATCAAATGTCAAGGGAATTCCCCAGGGCGTGCTTCTAAATAGATAACCCTATTTTAATTACCGAATCGCGAAACTACCAAAATATCTCTGACCGTTCGAAATAGCAGGTATTCTTATACAAATGGTGAAATACTTAAATACGGATACAATCAGTTAAAAGTACTTATATACTGAAATTATTCTTACCATTGTTGTTTGCGAAGCACACTAGAGTTGCTCCGAGTTGCACTTGAGCTGGCGGATCAAAGAAGTGACTGTTTTAGCCGACGCAGGGGGATTTTGTTTCCAAAGGTTACCGAGAAAGTCACGTGACTCTGCGCGAGGAGCGGATTTTCGGCTGATGTGCAGTGGCAAACATTCTCTTTAAGCAAGCTTAGCATATTGCGTTTAAACAAATTCCTTGCATTATTTAATATAAACAAATGCTTACAAAATATACTGAGACTAGGAATCACTTTCTTATAATTTAAAACTATGTTTCAAAAACAAAATAATTAAAACGGCCATGGATTGGTATTTCAATTAAATTACTTAATCTTTCACATTGTGAATTATTTAAAAATAGTAGAAACATATTTATTAATAATAAATCTTGGCTTTATGTGAGCGGTACTTAATATAAACAAAATATTTATGATAATAAAACAACTAAAATTACCCTGAGAAAAAACTGGTTTGAAACAATTGAGAAACAATTTTTATTTAATAATTTTGATTTATAAATTAAATTGACCTTTTGTTCAAAGCAGTATTAAAATAAATATTACATACAAATCGTTGTATACAGGATGTACCAAAGTGAAGACGGTCTAGAACGCAAAATTAATAACAGAAAAATCACTTCGTTACACCGGATAACCTATAGCTGGATAGGCTCCATTATTTTCAAAACATAGTTATTTAAGGAAACGCCTTTGAATTCTCTCTAGGTTACTTTTTTGTCAGTGTTATTAAAATCATGAGAACTTCTTATTATGAAACTCAACATTTTGAAACAGTCATTTGTAATATTTCTATGTGACTATTAAAGTAAGCTGTGTATCAAATAAAACACCAAAATCACGAATTGAATTATATCTGGGTAAAGTAAAGTTATCTGGGGAATAATTAAAAATCATATTATTTTGTTTTGTAGAATACTACATTTGCTAACATTTAACAGTAAGCAAGACATCATGTGTGTATCTTACTAATTCCGTTTGCAGAATTAAGCTGTCACTTACGGTGATAATCGTTTTATACAATTTTAAATCATTTGCGTAGAAAGTGAACGTCAATATCAGTAACAGTATCATGAATTAAAAAGTTGAAAGGACCTAATACAGAGGAAATTGGAAAAAAAAATTTTTAGTTACTGGACCAAACCTAGCACAAAATGTTTGTTTTGGTATGTATAGTACTGTACTATAGTGGCAGACATTTCTTTCGGTCGGTTTTTGAACAATTTTCCATCAAAGTAAGGAAAAATGGATCCAAATTTGAAATGTTGATAGAAAAATAGTTAAAATTAAAAAAGAAAGTCTGCCTACCCAGCTTATGGTTCACAAGGCACTAAAAACCCTAACCTTAACTGGCAGACATTTTTTGCCAAATTTGACCCCCCAAACCACCCCTGAGAGGGTTAAAAAAGCTCATTTTTTTATTTTCGACTGTAATAACATATCCAAAGACATTTTTTAATATTTATAAGAAAATATCTGATGTGGCCAGCACACAACTTTCTTATATCAGTATATATCATCCTGATCTAAAAAATCATTCTATTTAATTCTTCACTTACCTCAATTAAATTTTAATAGCAAACCTTGAAAAGTTTCATTACAATTTTTTAATAATTAATTATCAGCTTCCTTCGATGCTGTCATATATTTTAATAATTTCTTCTTATTGACATTGACATTTTAGTAACTAAATTAAATATTTCAAATGTTAAACTGTCAAATTTATCTTAACCCCATTTTATGAGGCCAAATGTGTAAAATATTTCAGTTTACATCAGCTTTATTTAAGTACTTGGAAAATATATTTGATCCGCTTGATATAGTAGATATGATTTATAATATTTTATCAAGAATTATTGTCTTGTAGTCAAATATAAAAAAGTTTGGGTCCCGTGGCCGATTTTGCTCATCACCGAATTTTTTTAGTTGTCTTTGGTCTTTAGAACATGTGTACCAAATTTGAAAGCTTTATCTCAAAAACTGTGGCTGCTATCGCGATACTACAGACATGCGGACAGATTTGTGTGTGTGTGTGTGTGTGTGTGTGTGTGTGTGTGTGTGTGTGTGTGTGTGTGTGTGTGTGTGTGTGTGTGTGTGTGTCTGTGTCTGTGTCTGTGTCTGTGTCTGTGTCTGTGTCTGTGTCTGTGTCTGTGTCTGTGTCTGTGTCTGTGTCTGTGTCTGTGTCTGTGTCTGTGTCTGTGTCTGTGTCTGTGTCTGTGTCTGTGTCTGTGTCTGTGTCTGTGTCTGTGTCTGTGTCTGTGTCTGTGTCTGTGTCTGTGTCTGTGTCTGTGTCTGTGTCTGTGTGTGTGTGTGTGTGTGTGTGTGTGTGTGTGTGTGTGTGTGTGTGTGTGTGTGTGTGTGTGTGTGTGAATGCGTGCGTGAGTGCGTGCGTGCTAGTGTGCGTGTGTACATGTGTGGGTGTATTCGCGGTAACTCAAAAAATGGGAGACTTTCCAAATTTGCCAGTCAAGATTGTTAACAACATTTTAGTGACACATTAAATTTGGTGAATGTGGTACCACCAGAAGAGACATAATGAATGAACGAAAAAAAAAAAGGTACAATTTTGGGAAAAAAAATTAAAATTTTTTATTGCATTTCTGGACGAATCTCGACGAATTATAATGAAAAAACAACTTTATGGAAGAAATCTGTCTGCATGTCTGTAGTATTGCGATAGTAGCCACAGTTTTTGAGAAAAAAGCTTTCAAATTTGGTACACATGTTCTAAAGTCTGTAACGAAATTACAAGCCATTTCATTCCAGTGTGTTGATGAATTAAATTTCAGCCAGTCTAGTCCAGATGGCGCCACTGATTTCTACTGGAACAGTTGGTTTTGCAGATTTTTGCACTAAATATCTATCTATCATTATTGCTCATACTCTACTCTCAAATGTCTGTCTCTTTCCAAACTATAACCGAGTTTAGGTGGGAGAACAGAACGGGACTTCTTTCTTCTTATTAGTGTAGCGTTCTGATGGAAACCATCTCTAGTTCAACGGTCTGGTAAAATTTATATATTTTCTTATATTATCATTTGATTTTATGATCATCATTATTTAAAAAGTTGCTGTATTGATTTAAAGTACCTTTGAAGTAATTTTCATAATAATATTGTACCGTAATTATCTTAATTTACGCCTTGGGCGAATTTGCTTTTCGGTGATCAGTTCACCTTGGTTGTTCTTTGGAACAGCCATCATTAATATTGATTAGTATCGATTTATCGTGCCTTATTGGCAATTTATCTAATATCCCTCTGATATTGTAATAAGTTCGTGTGCTAATTTAAACTAACTTTCGGTTATTGTAAATTTTAAATTTACTCGGCAATGGATGTCGTCATTTTGTATCGTAGTTAGTTGTTTTCTGTCTTTGTCTGTTGATGTTTTAGGTCACTTGGCTACGTTGGTAGCGCTCTGAACAGTGGTGACTGGTGACATTTGGAGATTGGTACACCTTGTTGGACCAAACTCATTTGTTTATAACCTTTGTGAAAATTGTCTAATGTGCATTTGTTTTGTGGTGGATTATTTTATACCAGTGCATATATTTATCAACCAGACCTCAGTAACGTAAGGTTTTTCTAAATTTAAAATATCGAAAGCTTACTTGAACGTTTACTTAGTATTTAGTCAGGAACGCTGCTCTAGTGGAGCCTTGCCTAGTTCTCTGGCAAAGATACCTGCCTAGTTATCTGACGATTGATTAATTTTTGATTATCTACAGTAAACATATAGTCAAGTTATATATCTTTAACTTTATTTGCAATTCATTATTCCCTCTCTCCGAGGAACTAATAAATAATTTAATTTAACGTTACCTTCAAGTTGAAAACTATCATATTGTTTAATATTTAGCAAATATTTATTTATGTTATCTTTCTAGTTGTCTGTCTGTATACAGACATTCTAAATTCTATTTTCTTGAAGATTAACTTCTTTTAGTAAAAAAAATATCTTAACATATAGGGAATACCTATTTCACTTTATTTATTATCGTAGCTACACCTAGTTTATTTGTTGGACTAGTATTTTTTTCTATTTAACGTAACTTTTATTGATACTTAAGTTAGTTGAAGTCTTCAACTTCTTAAAATATTGTAGGATACCGATCCCAGTTTGTTTAGTTTGCAATTTACTCTGTAAATTTGTGTTCTCATATTTTGTCTACGTAGCTGGACAATTCAAACGTCACAGCTTTTAACTTTGTTTTGCCTATAATACTGATCTCATAAAACTCTCCCCTTTTTATGTTAATACCTAGACCAAGAGAAGTGGATAACTGGTGGATCGAACTGATCATTATATACTGGGTGGAGCAGGAAAACGACATTTTATACAACTGGCATTTTTTCTCAAGGGTAACTGCAGTACTGACAGTGGTGATTCAAACTGACACCAAACCCATTAAGAGCTTAGCCTTTGGTGGATCCTTCGCTGGACTAACCCATTGGAAGTTACGTAAGATCTTCGTCCCCAGTGAAAGTTTTATTTGGTCAGAAGAAATTTGTAAGAGATCAGTCATTTTATTTTTCATTTTTTTTCTCTTTCACTAACATCATTTTTTGCGAGATTAGTTTATTGGTCTTCAACCTGAGCCAATGTAAATATTGTACATATACCAGTCTTATTATACTTTTTATTAAATAATATCTTTTTATTCGACTTCCTTCCCAACCGAATTCAAGTTTTAACGGTATCTTTATCTTTTAAAGTAAACTTTTCATTATTTGGTACTTGCAAAAGTCCTGGCGCCCAGCCTAGATTTTGGTGAGAACTCAAATCAATCTAAGCCCTTATTCACGACCTGCTCACTGAGCTACAGGTCAATAAGTACAACCCCCAGCTTACTGTGTTATGCCAGCAATTGGACGGGGGGTGTTGCAAGTCCAAAGACAATGATAAATTCGATGATGAGCAAAATTGATCAGCTGAAAGTAGGTCCACGGGCCTCAAACTTTTTTGTATTTGCCTTTACAAAAAAAATATATTTTTGATGAAAGATTATAAATCATGTCTACTATATGAAGCCAGTAAAATATATTTTTCAAGTACTTACATAAATCTGATGTAAACTGAAATATTTTACACATTTGGCCTCATAAAATGGGGCTAGGATAAATTTGGCAGTTTGACATTTGAAATATTTCATTTAGTTACAAAAATGTCAATGTCAATAAGAAGAAATTATTAAAATATATGACATGAATTATTATTGACAGTATCGAATGATGCTGATAATTAATTATTAAAAAATTGTAATGAAACGTTTCAAGGAACGTTATTAAAATTTAATTGAGGTAAGCGAAGAATTAAATAGAATATCTTCTTTACATCAGGATGATATATACTGGTATGAGAAAGTTATGTGCTGGCCACATCAGATATTTTATCAAATTTTGATCCATTTTTCGCCACTTTAATGGCAAATTGCTCAAAAACCGACCGATAGAAATGTCTGCCACTATAGTACAGTACTGTATATACCAAAACAAACATTTAGTGCTAGGTTTGGTCCGGTAACTAAAATTTTTTTTTTCAATTTCCGGTTACCGCGCGCCGACCGGAAGTTTTGTCTGCCAGAGTAATTGGGGAATGTGGAGTACTTATACTAACTACCTATGCGAACAAGTATCGGCAACCGTTCGATTAAAAAAAAAAAAAAATTCCCCCCCTTCGTATCCGGCCGCCAGCAAAAATTTCAAAAGAGAAAAAATGTGGTACTCATATGGTCTCTTTGTTTATCGTCTGGCAGACGGTAACCTTTCATCGTCGAATTTGCACGCTATTGCTTAGACTAATCAGCTTGTATTATATTGACATGTGTATCCAATTGAAATAGTTGGGGTTGATTTCTTTTTCACTGCTATGACCACATAGGTATAAAATATAGCAATTTATCTCTTATCATCATTATTAGTAGTATACACTGTAGGAATAAATCTACAATATCGCGAAGGGAATGTATGTCAACGCCCCCTTAATAAATACAAATTTATTCATACCAAACATCATTTGTGCGGTCGGTTTCCCACAGTAATTTTATTAACAGCAATCAACCAATCTTATTTCTGTGCAACTATTTAACTCAGGCAAATAACATGTACAGATTGTTTACCCGCAGTATTAGATTTATTAGATTATAATAATTCAAAATGTACGATATTTTACGTTATTTTACTTCCTCACCCCTCAAAGTGAGGAAGTTATGTATTCGTGAAAAAATTTTGAAACTTTTTATTGCATTTCTGGACGAATCTCGACGAATTATGACGATACAAAAAAATTTCAGACAGAACAATTTTTCTGTCTGTGTGTCTGTCTGGTTCGCGATAGCAGCTACGATTTTTGAGATAAAGCTTTCAAATTTGGTACACACATTCTAGAGGTCAAGGAAGAGATTGAGCTCGTTGATGAGCAAAATCGGTCTCAATTTTTGAAACGTAAAAAAATATGACTTTTGAAACGTCAAAGTGACTTTTTTTGAAACGTCAAAATGTGACTTTTGAAACGTCAAAAAATGTGACTTTTGCAACGTAAAAGTGGCTTTTTTAAAACGTCAAAATGTGACTTTTTTGAAATGTCAAAAAATTTAACTTTCTTGAAACATCAAAAATTTTGTTATAACTCCAACACACAGCGAGTTTTACTACGGTGAAGAAGTTCTGATCCCCAAGTAAGTGGCAGCGGTTTTTCAAGATTGCATTGTGGTTGGAAAATAAAATATGCGCATATATTATTCTACTTGTTTAGTATTTAGTATATTAAAATATGGGTTTTTGTGGGGAGTTATAACTCAAAATGTATTTCCAATTGATTAAAATTACAATATTTTTACATATATAAACCAGTGATAGAAATAAACCAAATAAAAGAGGGGAAAACCTGGCGTTTGGTGCTAATCTAAATTCTATAATGGAATGTAAACATACAACCAAACAGATAAAGTCCCTAATTTATTCTCTATATCAGTTCATACTAACGGAAGCCCCTACTTACTTAATTACATTCAAAGCATTTTATTTAAACGGCGTAAGACGTGTCTTGCGTTCAAAGAGAAGTCTTTTGTGTTTATAAGCCATCAATTGCAGGTAAAATCTATTGGAAAATTGAGAAATTCCAAAGTGCACTGTATATCAGTCGGAGCTAACTACATCACCCGACCCTCTCGACATTGCAGTCTTTATACTTGATTTGTTAAAGCTATAGCCGAAATCACTATAATCAAGTAGTCGCGGCGGGTTCTTTGTTCAATTTAATTTGGTCGGGATTTACTTTACGTTTTAGTTGTGAAGTCATTCGATGTTTTGTAGTAAAGAAGTACATTTATTTAAAAAATTATGAACACTTTTTATTACTTGTCTAATTTTCACTTTCTTTGTTATTTTACAACTAGTTTCATCCTATTCGGACATTTTCAAGTAAACTAAATTATACACAGATTTTACTTTCATTTAAATATAAACTGAACTGAATAGAAGGATGGGTCACTTTATGGTTGATAATATAATTCAAATTTGTACAGATCTTATGTCTTTAAATGTAGGGGTTTTTTCAAGATAGTAAATTATATTATGGTGTGATTTTTATTAGCAGCAGGTTATCTGAATAAGTTTAATAACGGAGAATTATTTAAATCTATTTGGTCGTTTAATATGTTGTAATTTTTATTCTTATTTGATTTATTAATTTCTAGCACTTCTAATAAATTAAGTTTTTTTACTTTTCCCACAGATATGTAATATTTGATGACCATATCAGTTATTGTATGACCAGAATCTGTTAGGTGTTTATAAAAGTTGAAATGTTGTTTTTTTGTGTGTGAATATGTTCTCTATATCTTACTCCGAACGATCTACCTGTTTGACCTACATATGAGGCGTTACATTCTGGGCAATCTAACCGATATACACCACATTTTTTAGAGATATCAGTTTTTTGGTTTGCATTGAAAAGATATCTGCCTATATTTTTGTTAGAACTAAAAGATGTTTTAATATTTTTGGAAAAATTATTGCTTATTGAATAAGAGACCTGAATATGGTAATAAAATGCATGTTTGAACTTTTTTCTCGTTAATAGTGGGATAAAGTTCTTTCAAGAGGAACTTTTGTAGATTAGATTGTTGATTATATTTTGAGGGTACCCGTTATTATGTGCTATAAGTCTTATTGTGTCTAATTCTTTTTTTTAAATCTGTCTCAGATAGAGGTAAGCTGAAGGCTCGGTGTGTCATAGATTGATATGCGGCTAATTTGTGGGAGAGAGGGTTATAAGAATTAAAGGGTATAGTGGCGTCTGTAAAAGTTGGTTTGCGGTAAATATTATAGGAAAATGATGTTTTATGTCTTTTTATAGTTAAGCCGAGAAAGTTTATTGGTTTACTATCGTACTCTGTTTCTAAGGTAAAAGATATATTATTATGTTTGTTATTGATAAAATCGAGGAATATTTTTAATTGTCTCTCTGTCCCTTTAAAACCTATTAGGATATCATCAACGTACCTGTACCAAATGATAATATGTTTTTTTGATATTGGAGAATCCAATATAGTTTTTTCAAGATTATCCATGAATATATCGGATAAGAGGGGGGCTAAGTGGCGAACCCATAGGGAGCCCTGTTTTTTGTATGTCCTCATTAAATTGGAAATAATTTTGATCTAAACACAACTTGAATGTTTGCAGTATTTCATTTTTTAATTTTGAGATAATTTTGCATTTTTCTAGTATATTTGAAATTAAAGGAAGACATTCGAAAGGGGGGATATTAGGAAATATTCGACACATCAAACGATACTAATTTTATAGAGTTGGGGTCAATATTTAGGCTGTTTAATTTTACTGTTAATTCTAAGGCATTATTAATTGTATTTTTGGGCTTTAACTTTGTAATAGATTTAAACTCGTTATTAAGTAATTCAGATAACTTACGTGTCGGTGCATTTGTGTAGGAGACCACTGGTCTAATGGGTTTATTTTCTTTGTGTAATTTAACTAAGCCATACAACTTTGGGGCTTCACAGTTCATATGTGTAAGTCTTCTTTTTCCAAATTCGAGTGGCACAAATATTCAAAACTTTGTATTAAGGACTTCGTTTCTTTTGCAAATTTGTTCGTAGGATCTTGGGTTGATTTTTGTAAATTTTGTTCATCTAGAAATTTCTCAATTTTATTGATATATTCTGTTTCTTGGAGAATAATTGTGGTATTGCCTTTATCTGCTAGTTATAAAATAACAAATAAAGTGAAAATTAGACAAGTAATAAAAAAGTGTTTATAATCTTTTAAATGAAAATGGATTTTGACAAAGTAACTTCATCTTCAATCAACTTTTTGAAGTACATTTATGTTTATAGCTAGAAAATTAAAAATATTTTATGTGAGTAATTCTCTTAAAAAAATCTAGTCGTTTACGCTTGTTCTGCATGAATAAGTGAAATGAAAATAGTAAAATACAAGCAAAACTTCTGGTCGCATACAGTTTACAAGAGGAAAACTTCAGGAATGCATAGATTACATAAAAATAATTATTGGAGTTTCCCCTATAAACATAATCCGAAAAATATACCATAACTTAGATACAGGGTGTAGAAGTTTCAGTAAAAAAAGTTTAAAATTTATTATCTAAGAGAAGACAAAAGCTAAATTTTTAAATTTATTCTATGTAAATATGCATCTTTCAAGTCAAAAATAACAGCAGAAAACCATTGGCATAGACACGGGGGTTAGGACACATTACCACCGTTTTCGCAACTCTGGCTTGCACGTGAATAATGAACGGAACATAAATCATAGAAGTATTCTTCGAGTTTTTAATAATAATTCGAGGCTGAGCTCTCGCAGAGAAGAAGAACAGTAGTCGTTCATGAGTTATCTCCTAATAATGACTTTGTCAGTGTACAGAATCAATATACTGATGATGAAATTCTGGAGTCTGCATCACAGGCTGAAGTTTTCAATGATGAATATAAGCAAAAGTTATGCAATTTGCTTAAGACATATCAACATATTTTTTCAAACAAGCCCGGTAGGACAGATGTTTATACTCATGAAATTAAACTACATGATTATACACCTTTTTATAAAAAGTCATATCCAGTGCCTAAAATATATAGATGAGGTTAAGCAGCAGTTGAACGAGATGATAGAGTGGGGGTTATAGAGCAGGCGAGTACCGAGATTGTTAGTCCTCTAGTTGTCGTGTGGAAGAAGGATATGTCAATTCGTATTTGTATTGACGCTCGATTTTTAAATGACCGTATGGTGAAGGATCACGTAACTCCACCGAATCCTAACGAATTTTTACATAAATTTGTAAATAACCAAGTCCTAAGCACTATGGATTTAACTGACAGTTATTGGCAAATTACAATTAAAAAGGAACACCAGAAATATGCTGGTTTTTCATTCGACGGAAAGACATACGTGTTTAAGGTGTTACCGTTTGGCTTCCTGACTTCAATTGGAAGTTTCATTGTTGGGTTGATCAAAATCTTCGGTTGCGATGTAGAAAATTTCGGGATACCCTATGTAGACGATATAGTTGTTAACTCAGAAAGTCCAGACATGCATTTGAGCACTTGAAAATAATTTTTGAGAAATTTAATAAGGCGCACATTACAGTCAAGCTAAAAAAAATTCGTTTCGCTTGTTAGACTATTACATTTTTAGGACATATTGTGACTTCTGAGGCGATAAAAATGGATACCGCTCGGGTAGAAGCTATCCAGGCTATTCCCCCTCCGCGAAATTTAAAGCAACTCAGATCATTTCTTGGTTTGGTTAATTACAATAGACGGTTTTGTGAACGATTCTCGGAACTCACTTTGCCACTGACATGTCTCTTAAAGAAAAGTCAATGTTGGAAGTGGAGGATTAACAAGGCCCTAGCTTTTAAAAAAATAAAAGATGCTTTTCTCAGTGTTACGCTGCTTAGACATCTGATGTAAAGCTTAGATACTACATACAAGCAGATGCGTCCGGGTAAGGGATTGGAGCTTACTTATTCCAAAAAAAATGCCGAGACTGGAAATCGAAATGTTGCAGCTTATTTAAGCCGGTCCCTTCTAGCTGCGGAGATCTGATATAGCACCATAGAAAAAGAAGCGCTGGCTATACTGGTAGCCTTACGCCAATGGAGAATTTTTGTTATTGGGAGACCACTAACCATAATCAGTGATCACAAATCACTGTCATTTATACGAAATTATCGTTTACTGAATTCACAACTTACTCGCTGGATTTTGTTTTTGCAAGAATATGATTTTCAAATAGAGTATTGAAAGGGCACAGACAATATTGTTGCCGATACGTTATCGAGATTTCCATGCAAGGCCCAAGAAATTAATAAAGAAATTCTGGGAACAGTACATGTTGAAATTAATGCGATAATTTCGGAACACGTGGGGGAGATGAAACGAAATATTAAAAACATTGCCGATTTGCAAAGTTTTGATCAGTTTTGTTTGAAAATTCAGACAGAGTTAGGAAAAAAGAACAGGTTAAAAAGTTATAAGAACTGGTACAGTATTTACGAAAATAAAATATTTAGGAAGGGTTCTCTAGAGGACCCCGGCTTCAAGGTTGTCATTTCCAAATCGGTAATAATAGATTTAGTAAATCAAGAGCATGATGATAATGGCCATTTTGGTGCAAAGAAATGTTGGCCATAGTTGAGACGTTATTATTATTTTTGGAAAATGCGTCAGGTTATTCGGAAAATATTATCTGGCAGTGAGACTTGCCAGAATATAAAAAATTTCGACACACACTGTGGGTGAAATGCATTCGGTTTTGGTGGAAAAGACAAATGAATTAATACGTTTAGACCTTATGGGTCCTCTTCCAGTATCAAGGGGTGGGGTTACTCAATTGCTTGTAATAATTATAGATGCATTCAGTAAACACATAGCAGTTTATGTGCTTAAGAAAGCAACAGCTAAATCTATTTTGCGTGTTTTAACAGAATTATTTTGTACAAGTGAGTAAGCCTAATGCAGTGTTAACTGATAACGGAACTCAATTTAAAAGCCATCTTTGGCTGAATGAGCTTCGAGATCTGAACGTTGATGTACGTCATACTTCTGTGTATTACCCTCAAGGTAATATGACGGAAAGAGTAAATAGAAAAATTGGTAGATTAATCCGTAATTTTTATCATAAGCAACACACTAAATGGTGTTATTTCTTAAAGGACATTGAAGGATATCTGAATGGAGCCATTCATGAAAGCACGGGATATGCGCCCATTGAAATTCATTTTGGGAGAAATCGAGAAAATATATTTCCTGAAGGATATAAATTTTCCAGATGTTCTTCCAAAAGTTAATAAAGAGAATATCATCCTTCTTGCTCGTGAAACCTTAAACTCTAAGACGATAAAGAGACAAATGAGGCATAATTTCAATTAGAAACTTGAATCGTTTAAGCCAGGAGATCAGGTGTTAATTAGATGCCATAATTTATCTTCAGCTAATAAATCGGGAGATTAAGAAATTTTTCTTGCTTTTTGAAGGTCCATGTACTATTAGATCTCGACAAGAACCTAATTCTTATGAAATTTATAACGAATCCTCTGGGATTTCCTTGGGAATTCATAATATCATTAATATTAAGAAATTTGTATCTCAAGTAGATGCAATATAAGTCTCACTGCTAAAGGAGTATAAAATCAACATTTAGATGAAAATATGTTTATTTAATAGGGGGTAATGTAGTGCGACTAATGTACAATTATTGTAATTTATAGTGTTTAGTTGTAAGTAAGCTATGGAGTTTGTTGAACGGACGTTGTCAAGAACAACGTCAACAAAAAGATAAGCGGAAACAAGTGAAAAAAAAAGCAGAGGTTTTTTTTTGGGGGAAATAGAAACCAAGTGCTGAGGAGCTGACGGTCCTTGGAAGGTGTTAATGCCAGGTTGAAGTCGGCAATTGGTGCTGGATCTATAAGTTTAGACGAGTGGAAAACCACGGGGTTATTTATGTTTTCACAGGTAAGTAAACAAAATAAATGAGGGCCGGCATAATGTGAAAGTGTGAAACCTCAAAAATAACTAAAATTAATGGTAGATTTACAAAAACACTTGATTTCATTTGAACAGTAGAAAATCCACATTTTGTCAAAAAAGTTGCTTATACAAAAATATTTATTTTAACTTCAATGGAAATTTCATTCATAACATTGTTCAAAAATTGTAGATGTTTTAAAGTCAATTGATATTTTTTTAATTCAATTTTAAGAGAATCTGGAGAGAAGAGAAAGTTGGCTGAAAGCTGTCAAAATGGAAAATGCCAGTAAGTGGCACTACGTGTATTCACAACACTTTAAATAAGTGATTATAATATTATATGATCTGAATTAAAAGTGTTGAAAATCAATGCTGTTTCATTTTTTCCCCCTGACAACACTGTCACCACTTCGTCACGTACTGTCCAAGTTAGTAGAGAATTATATCGAAAATTAATAATATACTAAGTAGTTACTTATTCATACCTCATGAAATAATATCAAGTAGATAGGTACCTACAGATCATCAACTGTTATGTTGATATGTTACTTTTATTGCAGTGATGTAGGTTTGTATATTTCAAAGAAATCTCATTTGTTTTAGCATTGAAAATTTAATTCCTTCGCCACCATTAATACCCAAGATAGCAAGGTATGTTAAATTTAAATATACAAGGCCCGCCACTTTAAACTCCCCTGGTCCTTATTTTTTTTATTTTTTAAGCAACGGCCATGTCCGACACATTAAATTGTAGATATTTTTAAGTTCATAAATATAGTGTGCGGTGATCCAAAATTTTTCTTTGGATCACTGTACTGTATATTTAAATTTACCATACCTTGGGTACTAATGGTGGCGAAGGAATATAATTTTCAATGCTGAAACAAGTGAGATTTTTTTTGAAATATACAAACTTACATCACTGCAATAAAAGTAACATATAAACAAAGCAGTTAATGCTTTGCAGGTATCTACTTGATAATATTTCATGAGGTATGAATGAGTGACTACTCAGTATATTATTAATTTTCAATATAATTCTCTAATAACCGGGACAGTACGTGTGACGAACCTGGTGATAGTGTTGCCAGGGGAAAATTGAACAATACTGATTTTCAAGACTTTTAATCCATATTTTTTAATAGTATAATCACTTTTTTTATGTTCTGAACGCACGTAGTGCCACTTACTGGCATTTTCCATTTTGACAGCTTTCAGCCAACTTTCTATTCTCATCATTTTCTCGGGAAATCTGAAAATAAATACATTTTTTTGAATAACAACCTTTAAAAGTGAATTAAAAAAATGTCAACAGACTTTAAAATATCTACAGTTTGTGAGCTACCTTAAGAATGAACTTTCCATTCAAATTAAAATAAATATTTTTGTATAAGTATCTTTTTTTAATCAAATGTGGATTTATTACTGTTCAAATGTGAAAAGATAAACAACCCCGTTGTTTTCCTGTTTGGCCGCACACTGCACATTTATTAGTCATTGTTTCTCAATAAATAATCCCTAAATAAATCATTATAATTAAAAATCGATTATTAATCAGTACCCAATAACACATAACTAAAGTTTATCACATCACTTAAAAACAACAGAAATTAAAATAACAACAGCAGAATGGCATTGAGAAATACATTACTCAAGCAAACAAATTTTGTATACCTATTAAGTTTTAAGTTATGCAAAAGCAATAAAATAAACGCTGAAGCCTGGAGCCTCCCCTGGTTTGTTTTGGATACATTGATATGTAAACATGCAAATTGTTCTTTATGTATCGGTCATAATAATCAGCGTATCTTTTATGGGTGTTACTTATCTTTATATTATTAATCTGAGGTTTTTCTAGTGGTAAAAGTAAGTCTGACAATTTGTATTAACTACAATATAAATATAAAATATCTAAATTAAATTAAAATAGAAAATAAAAAAACTTTTGGTCTAATACGTATTAATACTATTATAATATCATTTTAATCCTGAATAAAACTCCTTTAATTTATTGCAGCCCGGGGTTTCCATCTATTTGATAAATACATATTCATTTCATTCAAATTACCCGGAACATTCACTACAAAAAGTAAAAACTGGATTAAAATAAAAATAAAAGGACGTATAATGAAAAAGCAAATAATACAATGTTCATGGTACATGTTACATGTTCCATAACGTTACACTTATTGAAACGAGTTGTAAAATTGATTTAAACTTTGGACTATGCAGTCATTACATCTATTTAATTTCTGTATTTTAGTTTGTTTCATCCTAGGAAATTTTGCATATCGCTTTGTTACGAAATTACCATATTTTCAATTTTGATCAATAAACTGCATATTTACATTATTGAAATTATCTATTTGACTATATCGACAAAAACTCAGTGTAGCATTTTTCACTATTTGACCTTATAGTTTTCACTTAGTCCATGATACTAGTACAAAAAGTGCGTAGTCTCGACTTTCTGCCCGCTCTTTGCCAGCAGGTTGAGGGGAAAGGTTTTAACTAGGGGTCATAGCTCGGGACGGTGGGAGCTTTTTTTTTGGTCACCGAAGGGGAAGGCAATGTGTTTTGCAAAGTATGCTGCTTTTTGAAGTGGGTGCAATATCAAAACCTTTGGTTCAAAACTAGTACATTGTAATAAAAGTGTGGCAAGAGCTTCATTGTAAAACGATGTATGAAAGTAGGAACACGAGCGCAGCGAGTGTTCCTATCATACGAGTTTTGAAATGAAGCTTGTCACATGTGTGTTACATACTATTTTTTCTACGGTTGTGAAATTTTTTCCCTTATAGTCTTTCTAAAACTTTTAATTTGCCGCCTGTCAGATTTTATTTAAAATAATAAAGATCAAGTACTGCTCAAACGGTTGTCATTACTAACAAACAAAACAAATTGTTTTGCTAAAATGACGTGTTCTGTCTTGTACCTGCTGCTTTTGATGAGGTGATGAATTCAGACGAAGATATTCCTGCAGAATTGTTGCAGGCGCTGGAAGTGTGAGTTGCGACCTCCTTCCACGTAAATCGAAAGAACGTTATAAGAAGGAAAAATTTATTTTCATAAACTGGTGCCGTCAAAAGAAGGTGAATGTTTATAAGGAAGTGGTCCTACTCGCCTATTTTGCTGAAAAGGCTAAAACATTGAAATCTTCCACGATGTGGTCAATTTACTCAATGCTCAGAAGCACTCTGTCATTGGAAGCAAATGTAGATATTTCGCAGTTTCCGAAACTAACTGCCTTTTTAAAAAGGAGAATCTGTAGGATACAAGGCAAAGAAATCTGAAGTATTTACCAGAGAACAAATTAACGTTTTTTACTTAACGCTCCTGATAACACATTTTTACTTCTAAACGTAATACAAATTTCAGTTTTTTTCAGTCTGTTGTAATAAGACATTATTTTAGGTAGTGTTCATATTGGAATGGCTGCTGCCCTCAGAAGGGAGGAGTTGATGAATATTACCATAGATGACATTCAGGACAATGGAAAATTTTTTGCTCATAATTAAAGTACTATACAAGTCTAATCAAATATTCCAGTAGTAAACATTGTTTTCGAATTGCAAGATAAACACGTATGGGTTAGTGTAAATGAAGCCGCCGACGCTACTGGTCAGCACATCGCAAATTTAATGTATTGGTTAGGGGGGATGGATAAGAAAGTGACAATGCCAGGCCCCTTAATTTCTATAAAGGTGTTAGAACGCACAAATGCATAAACGATATGAGAATGTGTAGATAGCAGTCTTAAAGCACTATAGGGCGAGAACTGTGAAAATGATAAAGGACTTGTCTTGCTGTTTATAACGGATGCAGCTTCGTATATGAAGACGGCTGGACAGCAGTTAAAATACACATATTTCTAATCTGGTACATGTTTATCATTTCTGTGCATGTTCTTACACCAGTATTATGGATCCGCCCCTGATATTGACGTCATGTAATATTTCGATCCGGACTCTATTGGTCAGTGAAGAGGATATGTGATTTAAATTGAAGACTTTCTCTTTCATAAACAGAAAACAAGTTTTTGTGGAAAATCAAGAGGTAAGAGTGCCTCGACCTGCTAATGTGGTATGGGTACAACTGTTGTTCTTTTAGCAGTCTCCAAACAGTTTGGTGGCTTATATTGATGGTAGTAGCAGTTTTTATCATGTTGGTTTTGGGATCTTCTACAATTTGTCGCAGATGTTCAAACTTCTCTAGGTCGTCTGCTACTGGTTCCTTTTTTCAATCTCTCCGCTTCATGTAGATGTTGATGAAGGCGCATAGATAATGAATGATATGGTCTTTTTTTCTGTAAAAATATAACAGCAATAAAAACATAATAAATTTTTGACTTTTAGAATATATTCTTGTTTTCTTAAATAATTACCAAATATAGTAGTAACTGACAAAATCTTTGAGCGTGTCATCAACCAGTTGATTTATATATTTATTTTACATTAAAAAACACCTAATATAACCCAGCATAATAATAATGTTTAGGACAAAAGAAGGATCGGTTATTATAGTATTCTTTTATAAAATCCACAGTGCGATAAAATTTATTAAATTGTTCATAGTTCATATTTTCGTCGCACGTTGTGAATAGGGAGAGAATTTAAGCATATTAGAATGTGGAATAGAGAGGTAGAAAATTTATGATCTTCGGGAGTGTGAATACACTTGGAACTTGAAAATTTAATACAGTTAAAAACTCTTGACAGTCAATTTTGTTGTGTATAATAGATGCTGAAATAAATACCTGAGAATAATATTAAGTCTATTTTCTATAGTATGTATATAACGAAAAACTTTTTCTGCGAAAATCTACTGTGTGATGTTTTCCATCTGACAAACCGTAATAATTCTATGAATGGTTTTTGTACTATTTCCAGATAATTAATGTGATTTCTGTAATAGAGGTTCTAAAAGTGAGACACATATTCAACATAATGCAAAAAGAAGGTGCCAAACATTCGATAAAATTGAAAAAACAGAATTTTCTCATGATAGAAACTATTATTGTGACAGACGTTGGATGACAATTGACAAGAGCTACATTGAAAAGAGTTGCCGAGAAAAACGTAATTTATGATAATATATTTGAAATCTACATTGGAAATTATATTTGATTACTAGTCATATCAAATACCTACAGAATCATTGACATTTTATAAAATCGAATTTTTCAATTTTTTCCGGGCCTTTCAAAGACCAAATGAGATAACCTGAATCAGTTTTCACATACTGATTAAGCACCGAAATATCTAATTTTGTCATTAACCAACTTTGTACAGTTCATTTCAGATATATAAGGAATATAATCACCCGATAGAGATTCCGTCCGGCATCGCAATACAATAAAACCATATAAAAACAGGAATTTTATATATTAGTATAGTAATCGTGATTTTTTTTTGACCTCGAGATTTTGATAAATATATACATTTTGAACCCTCCTGATTCCATTCTGACTATTTTCCGAATGATGTCAGTGGTACGTGTGTGTGATTATGTGTGTGAGTGTGTGTGTGATTGTGTGTGCGTGTGTGTGTATGCATATGCGTATGCGTATGCGTGTGCGTGTGCGTGTGCGTGTGCGTGTGCGTGTGCGTGTGCGTGTGCGTGTGCGTGTGCGTGTGCGTGTGCGTATGCGTGTGCGTGTGTGTGTGTGTGTGTGTGTGTGTGTGTGTGTGTATATGTATGTGTATGTGTATGTATATGTATGTGTATGGGTATGCGTATGCGTGTGCGTGTGTGTATGCGCGTGCGCACGCATACGTGCGTGCGTGCGTGCGTGTGTGTGTGTGTGTGTGTATGTATGTGTGTATCTGCGATAACTCAAAAAATACTAATGGGAGAATTCCCAAATTTGGCAATTAAGATTTTCAACAACATTTTAGGTGACACATTAAATTTGCTGAATGTGGTACCACCAGAAGAGACATAATGAATGCAAGAAGAAAAAAGGTAGACAATTTTGGGGAAAAAAATGCATTTCTGGACGAATCTTGACAAATTATAATGAAAAAAACATAACTTTATGGAAATAAATCTGTCCGCATGTCTTTAGTATCACTATACCAACCACAGTTTTTGAGATAAAGCTTTCAAATTTGGTACACTTGTTCTAAAGGCCAAAGACAATAAAAAATTCGGTGATGAGTAAAATTGACCAGCTGAAAGGAGGTCCACGAGACCCAAACTTTTTCATATTTGTCTTTACAAAAAAAATATATTCTTAATGAAAGATTATAAATCATATCAAGCCGATAAATATATTTTCCAAGTACTTAAATAAAGCTGATGTAAACTGAAAGTTTTTACACATTTGACCTCATAAAATGGGGTTAGGATAAATGTGGCAGTTTGACAATTGAAATGTCTAATTTAGTTACAAAAATGTCTATGTCAATAAGAAGAAATTATTAAAATATATGACATGAATTATTATTGACAGTATCGAACGACGCTGATAATTAGTTATTTAAAAATTTTAATGAAACATATCAAGGTACGTTATTAAAATTTAATTGAGGTAAGTGAAGAATTTAATAGAATGATTTTTTTAGATTAGGATGATATATACTGGTTATAAGAAAGTTATGTGTTGGCCACATTAAATATTTACGTTAAAGTAAAGCAAGAATACTAAAGTTAAAAATAATTCAGATTTTGTATACTATTATGCTTGTAAATCATAACCACCATATAATAATTTTACATAAATTGAGACATTCAGGCGGGCACTATATACAATCATTGAGGTTCTTTATACAGTTTGAGAATTCTAATAGATTCGTGTATTGCGATGACGTGTTATACGCGTGTGTGTGTGGCTTCGTGGTCGAGTGGTAGGGACACTTGTCGCTCATCCCGGAGGCCCGGGTTCGATCCCTGGTCGAGGAGCTGGGGTTTTTTTCTAAACCAAAAATTAATCCTAGCATACTCGGACATTGGGTGTCCATTTCCTCTAAATGTGTAGCCCTCTCCCACACAAGATACCTTGAGGTACCTTCAGGGATACAGGGGGATGTATTACCTGTGGTGTTTGAACAACATTTTTGAACGGTGCGTTTAAGGCTAAAAACATACGGGGCAGTATTCGCCGCGACGGCCGCCGAATCAGCGACAGTACGTGCCACGGTGGTTCAAAGACGGTTAATATTGGCCAAAAATAGAAAACGGTAGAATTTTACTATTTTGACCGAAGAAAGATATTATTTTGGGTGAAAATGAGATATTCTATAATTATATCGAATATTGATGAAATTATTAACCCTTATAGGTATACGAAAAATACTCATTTTTTAAATTGTTTATTATTTTCCAATTTTTAATAAATATGAAATACTAAAATGATTTGTAAAATGTTGTTTAATAATATAAAGTACATAATAGTAATTTATGTAACAAAACCGGAAAGTTAATCTTTACTGGGCGAGCTTCAGCGAGTCCTAGAAGCCCACGAACCCAACAAAGACACTTTCCGGGTGAGTTGTGTAACTTGCATACAATATTTTTTTCTGCAACTACTTTTGCTACTCTCTTTTTAACTTGAAATCTTTTGTAAACAAAATTTATAGAATTCAACTGAGATATGTCAGCCGTTATTGTCTAGAGTGATTAATTAGGTACCTACCCAATTGTTGTCAACGAAAAGTGACATAAGGGATCAGTAAAGACTTTACCAATACCTTATGTCACATTACCGGGCTAGACTAGTAAAAATGTATTTTCCACTCAAAAAATTTACTAAAAATAATTAATTTTATAAATGGTTGCAGAAAGAACATATAAATATATAAATTAGTAAAAATATAAAATTAAAGTTCATCTTCTGATGCATTATCTTCATTTTTATCATCTTCATCAAAATCGCTTTCTGTTCTGTCTCGTATTCTCGGTGGTTCTTGCTTCAACTAAAAGTTCCATCATTTCAGGATACACTGAAAATTTCTTTTTTTTTTTGTAAACGTCTAAGACATATAATGTACGCATCAGAACTTACCAAAAGTCTATTTAGTAAGTCTTGATTCGTTTTTATTCTCGACATTTTTCTGGTAAATTTTTTTCCATATAATTTGAGATCTTTGTTGCAGGATTTCTGGTAGACTTCCAGCTTGATGTAGATATTTCCAAATAATTCTTAATGTATTCTTAAAGTACACTATTCAACAATGTTTTATTTGATGCAAGAAATCTCAAATTTTGTCTCCCAGATTGTTTCCATTGTGATGTGAATTTAAAGCAAATATCACGAATTTTTTTCGAGAAGTGCTCTCTTTTCTGCATTATTGACGTCTTCCGGAATGCCCATAATTTCACAGACATTTTTTTGACGAACAATATGCGTTTTGCTTACAAATCTTTTTTTTTTATAAAATACATTATAACATTTTGTAAAATCATCCCCATGTATCTGCTATCTTTAAATATTTTCCTCCAACGAAAGAGCGGCTAAAAGCAAAATGTGACAGTATCTTCCTAAACAACATACTTAAAGCTTTAAAATGAATACTCAAAATTTGTGGACAAATGTGGTTTATAACTCAAATATAAAATTTAAATAAAAAAGAACAATGTATTTCCGCAAGCAGATAATTCAAATTTTAACACAGTAAATTACCATATTTACAAAATATTATAAGCATACTTAAATACATACCTTCAGCTTTTTTTGAATTGTTATTCAAGTACTTGCGCATCACCATTTCCGAGAAATGCAACAAAATGGAAAGGGATTATTTTACCACTAATTGCAAAACAGAAAACAGCTAAGGATCTTCGCGGTTTAAAGGCTTATACCTGATTGAATAAATTTGTTTAGTGACAAAAATTAATTTATCTGAGTAGTGTAATTCCCCTACTAGCATTTCCATATAATTCAGTTTGATTCTAATGAGGTTGCTTTTTTTTATTTTTGTTTTTTTTATTGTTATTTTTTGAACCACTGTAGCCGAATCGGCGGCCAACTCGACGAACACCACCTCGTGTATTTTTAACCTAAAAGTGCTTCTATTAACTGATGAACTGAATGTGTGAAGTTATTTAAAAATGCTTTAAATAATTGTAATCGCTTAAAGCATTTAAAAAGTATTTGAAGTACTTTTAGACTACTTTAAAGCAAGTACAGAGCAAAAACCAAAGTACTAGAATTTGCAAATACGCACTACTTGTGCTATTTAACGCTTCAAGTAAAAAACAATCAGCATTTATATTGTTTCTAATACTTTTGAAAGTCTCACTTTACAATTCGGCAAAAAGTCTACAAGGAAATCCATTTATCCACTTTAGTCTCAAAATTGCGAAAACAATCTAAGATTGTCCTTAAATAACTAATAGCATTAGGCAATTACGTTCTGTTTGGATGATTGTGGTCAGCTACTAAATAATAAATTTAATTTCCTTAAATGTAATCGACTATGATCTATAATAGAACAATACCTATGGAAGAGGCTTATTAATTGTCGTATAACCAAAGTTCGGGAAAGTATATGACGAATAATAATGTTAATGTAAAACAAAACTTATATACTCATAGCTGAGCGTTTCAAAATTTATATCTGTTAATCAGAGAACTCTTTAGATAATTACAAAAGTTATTTAATAGTTTGGTATCCACCAATTAGGTGATTAAGTTAGCCAAAATATGCCATAAAGACATTGAAATTTATTGAAACTGTTTCATTAAAATTTAGTTAAATTTCAAGCTCAAACTTTATTAAATACATTAGTATGGTCATTTCACTCAGACTTTTTTAATTATTTTTCCACCACCTACATAAAGTAACAATTTAATAATTGAAGTCTCAACAACATTTTATTAATAAGAATGGATACAAATTTTCTTTTAGGCTAAACGCCTCGTGTGTAAATCATTTCGCTCGTGGATAAAATGTCTTTATTATTTCTTCTGATTTATACGGGAAATAATACTTTATACATTTGCATATTTGCTTCAAATTTTATAAGTAACAAAAATTATTCAGAGTATTTGCTCTCGCAAAATTATTCTCTTTGTGGGAAATACTTAAACTCTGTAAATAATAATGGTGAATTGTTGTTTCTCGTAAAATTCTACAAACTACAGAGTCCAAATATTCGACGTTATGGTTTCAGTCCCCCACTATTTTTCTTTTTTTCCCCATATAGACTACGTTTTATCTCTACTATAATGACTTTCATACCATAATTTCACAAGACATTAATTTTAAATTTACTCAATCAGTCTCTTACTATTTAAAGACATGCTTATTTATTTATTAATTTATTACGAGTACAACCATTCAACAGATTGAATCCAATTACAGAGTAGAAATACATGATAATACTTGAGACACAGATAAATTTAACAACCAAGAATACAGGGTGTTCATTAAGTATGTACAATAAATTTAACAAGATAAACTTTTTTAAAAAATTTGGTTTTTCGTAAATATCTTAAATATCTGTTACCCAAATTTGTTGTAATTTGGCAATGTTATTTGTAGTGTTAAGGGGCTAATTAAGCACTAACTTGATAAAATTTATTAAGTCCAGTGGCGTCCCGAGCGGCACCTTAACGAATATTTTTAACAAAAAAAATGTACGCCACTGACTGTTTTGTAAATTTTATATATTTTTTTGGGTTAGGCAACTAAAAATACAACTTTTATGTCTCTTGAATTTTTTTCGGATCTTGCTTAGTTTTCGAGAGACAAAAAATTAAATTCACTTAATTGCATGTCCCTGGACCACACAAGAAACATGGGGAAACGTATCTTTTGGAAATTATCATTTTTTTATAATTTTTTTTTTAACAATATGTAACAACAACAACAAAAATACTAAATTAAATACATTTCTTAACATCTAAACTAACGAATTGTGCTAAAGTAATTGTTCGAAATGACCCCCTCGACTTCAGTACAACTGTCTAGCCGCTTCTTCATTGATTTACGCACTCTCCTGAAAATACCTGGCGTATTTTTTATTGTGTTACATGAATCAATGATTCTATTTCGTAGATCCTCTTCACTTACAATAGGAGTTTTGTATACTAACGCTTTAAGGTGTCCCCAGAGGAAATAATCTAGAGGATTCATATCGGGCGAGCGAGGAGGCCATTGTCGTGGGCCTGCTCTCCCAATCCAACGGTTATGGTAATTTTCATCCAAAAAATGCCGCGCCAATAGACTAAAGTGCGGTGGAGCCCCGTCGTGCATGTACCAAATACGGAATCTTTCCGTGGCTGGAACTTCTTCTAAAAGTCCAGGTAAAACAAATTCTAAAAATCTTCGATATTCTTCCCCATTAAGTCTAGGTGGAAGATAATGAGGCCCAATGAGGTGGTCTCCGACAATTCCAACCCAAATATTAAAAGAAAACTGTTCTCGAAAATTATTTTCTATAAAGGCGTGTGGATTGTTTTCGGCCCATATGTGATTGTTATGGAAATTAATAATTGAATTGCGAGAAAAACAAGCTTCATCTGTAAACAATATTCGTCTTAGGAAACCTGGATTTCTTATTATTTTACTGCATAACCAATCACAAAGAGTTATTCTTAAAGGCAAATCTCTGAGCAATAGAGCTTGCACACGTTGCATATGATAGGGATATAGCTGCAGGTCTCTTAAAATTTGCCACACTGTGACATGGATAATGTTCAGTTCTTCAGCTATTTTCCGGGTACTGGTATGAGGATTTGCCTCAATTTCAATTAAGACAGCTTCTTCCATTTGAATTGTTCGTACCGTTACAGGCCTCCCGATGACAACCGTTGATCTTTTAAAACTGCTTGTTTCAGAAAGTCGTACATGGAGACGTACAAATGTTCTTCCGTTAGGCACCACACGCCGAGGAAATCTTTCATGATAAATGCGTCTTGCAGCATTAGAGTTTCCATGAACCATCCCATAATAGAAATGCATATCTGCCATTTCACTATTAGTAAACTGAACCGTGTTGGACAAAAAATTACTCGAAAAATAATCACCAAAAATACTTTTTACAAAAATTACAATTTAATAGCTTAATAAATTGACAACAGCTGTCACTTTGTTTGTCAAATGCTGCAATCATTTTCCAAGGCAAGACTTGATTACTTCCTACGTTTCCCCATGTTTCTTGTGTGGTCCAAGGATATGCAATTAAATGAATTTAATTTTTTGTCTCGAAAACTAAGCAAGATCCGAAAAAATTCAAACACTAAAAGTTGTATTTTTAGTTGTTTAACCAAAAAAAAATACATACATATATAAAAATTACAAAATAGTCAGTGGCGTACATTTTTTTGTCAAAAATATTCGTTAAGATGCCGCTCTAGACGCCACTGGACTTAATAAATTTTATCAATTTAGTGCTTAATTTGCCCCTTAACACTACAAATAACACTGCTAAATTACAACAAATTTGGGTAACGGATATTTAAGATATTTACGAAAAACCAAATTTTTTTTAAAAAATTTAACGCCGTGTATCTTGAATACGAAGCATTTGCGGACCCATTTTTATATGAACTTTTTATCTTAAAATCACTCAAATAATCGTATGTTAAATTTACTGTATACTTAATGTATAATATACCTACGACTATAGTACAAGGTTAGAAATAATCGAAATTTCTTGCATTAAGAGTTTTCAGTTTTATTATTGGGGCTGCATTGCACTGAAAAAATATCAAGGGAGTCATGTACGTCGTTATATGCGGTACATGTGTATTTATAATAATCTTACACATATTTACATCTACCAATTGGTAATAATTTTGCATTATGCATTGTTTGTAAATATTAATTTATTTAGATTATAAATTAATAAAACGCTATCTAGTTTCAGCCTGTAATAACAGGTCGTTATAAATGATCGAAAACCACGTAACCAATTCGTTGAGTCGTGTGGTCAGCAAAAGATGGTTGACAACAATTCCTTAGACACATACGAATGTGTAAAAATTAAGGATTAAACGGCTTACCTTAACCCTGCGTTAACCGCGCCTCGATTTGTAACGCTGTTACCGCTCCTGAGCGTGGTGCTCACCATGTATGTAATTTTAATAATTCTGTGGACTTACTTGTAATAAAAAAGGCATAATTGCTATGGAAGAAGAAGTATATTGAAATGTTTTGAAAATAAACAAAATCTCGCATTAAACCTAAATAGGTCAAACTTAAATTAAAATTTAAAGTATTTATTTGGAGTTTTCAGTCTTCCTCTTGATTCCAACAGCTGGTACAAATAGTTCTCGAATGTTTCCAGCAAATGGGTAGGGAGCAATTTGGTTTGCAGCATGTTGCCTTCGTTTTCCGGTTTTTGCTCCTAGGACAAAAAACACACTTTTCCGGACCATTTGCCCCTTGAGATGCAACATGTTGTTCTTGAATTCCCAATTTCGTTCTGATCTGAATTCTCAGTACTACAGGCGGCGTCGGTATTTGCGTTCTTTTGACTTGATGTGGCCTAACTAATTCCAATCCCAAATTGTGCAAATATTTACGCCGTGGAATTTTTATTTTGGTGTTTTTGAAATAAATAATATTACTGTTTATACCAGCAATATCCATTAGAGAGAAATATATTCTGAGTGGCCATTGACAGCTAATCCTGGAAACAGGATACAAGCTCTTTTGTTTATCAACTACATCAACACCTGATTTTGTTTTGTTATAAAATGTTATAACTTCTGGCTTGTACATATCATCGGTATTTTCATCTATAATATCTTCATCGTGCATGGTGGACAACAGCAGCACATTTTTTTAGTTTTTAGGCAAATATGATACTAGTAAATATTTCTTTCCAAAACCAAAGATGCTAGTAGGGATTACTCTATCCTAAGTTTGAACAAATATCAGAGGAATTTCTCTCATGTTTTTTCGTAAAGTTCTGACTAATGTGGTTTGGTACTCTTGTGTGCAAATCTTCCGCCAATGGAACTGACACAAAAAAATTATCACACGTAACGTTTCGCCACGTTTTTGCTATTGGCTCAATCAATCTTTTCACTAAAGCAGGCGAAGAAGTATTCTGTTCATAAGGTCCCTCTGGTTGCTTTCCTACATAGATTTTCATTTTGGAAGTATACCAATTTGTAGCATCCGCTAGGGAGTAAATCTTTATACCGTATGTAACAGGTTTACTAGATATGTATTGCATAAAACTACATTTTTTCTCTAAAATCTTCGAACATTTCATCTATTGTAGTCAAATACCCTAATTCATAGTTGACCATACATTTTTGAACAAAGTCTTCAAAAATTTCTCTGATTGGTGCCAATTTATCAACTGTTTTTCTTTCATTTCTAGTATGGATATTGTCAAATCGTAGCTCCCTTAGTAACAGATAAAATCGGTTCTTAGACATAACATTTCCAAAAATTACAGGTCCGTAACCAATTATATTCCACAAATCATCAATGTTCATATGTGAAGCTTTCCAAGTTTCAGCCAAATACAACAACCCCAAAAGCGCCTTTATTTCATCGATGTCAGTATTTGCGGCATCCTTTTTCGAGTTATATTTTCACTGATCCATGAGATATATATATATATATATATATATATATATATATATATATATATATATATATATATATATATATATATATATATATATATATATATATATATATATATATATATATATATATATATATATATATATATATATATATATATATATATATATATATATATATATATATATATATATATATATATATATATATATATATATATATATATATATATATATATATATATATATATATATATATATATATATATATATATATATATATATATATATATATATATATATTAGTGTAACTAACTATTTGAGCAATTATTTCATCGGAAAAAAATAAAGCAAAACATTCCAAAATTGACGTGGCATTTTTTGATGTGCCTTTTACGTCAGATCGTGTCCTCACTTTGTTCTTAGCAGCAATCTTTCGATTTTTTTTATCATAATGTACATTCCAAAAAGTAGTTTTGTCCTTGCCTAAAAGAAGGTATAATAATCTGACAGTAACTAAAAATAATTGTCTACTCACCTATATATGTAGGCACCCGTTTTCTTAATCCACTGGCAATAGGTTCCATTTCCCCATCATCCTCAATATCACCACTGTCACCTTGCACCTGTTTTTCAATACTTTCAGCGTCTTCAATTTTTTCATCTGCAGAAACATCATTATAAGTGGACCTCAATTTCATCAGTTTCACTCCCTTCACTGTCACCTAATTGTTCCAGGTTCTCTTCATTATCACTATTTAATTCATCAAACCATTGAAGTAACTGACGTTCTTCTCGCGGATCCATTGTACCAACAATTTGGCGTCTAAAATTAATAATTTGTTTTTTCATATATTAATTCTAAACGCCAAATCAAGAAGACTCCATTTTAAAACAGAAATAAACCACATTTATTTACTTACAAATAACTATTGCGTTTGGACAAAACAATTCACGCCGTAACTCGCACTGTGAGAAGCACGCTCACTCAACCGCAAGCCAGAGCAGGAACTGCAATGAAACTAATAAAAGCCACACAGACACAACTATATCACCACTACTCACTTGCCAAAATAATAATAAAGGCATTCCTAAACGCTCAAGGCTATATGTAGTCATTTTAAAAACATTGCACATCAAAAATAAAAGTGAGGGATTCGCTCATAGCGCGGGTAATGGAGGGTTAAGGAAGATCAAATCCTAATTATATAATATTAGACACATCCTCCTAGATCACTCCGTAGTAATACCCAGTGGCGGCTGGTGAAATTTAGGCTATGTCATATCTCAGTATTGGAGCATGGGACCCAAGCGATACTTAAAGGCGTAACTATCAGGACTAAATTTGCAAAGTGAAAAATGATTCTAAAATAAAATTTCAAAACGGTGTAACTTTATAGAAAACCAATATTTTTCGATGAAATTTGAAATGTGAACTTATATTTTCCACCTGATTCTGAAAAAAAATGTTTCACAAATATTTTATAAATCGTTTAAAAAATAACCTGGGGGGCACTAATTTTTCCAACTTTTTTTTCGCAAATTTCAAGTGCAATTTTTTTTTCTGCAAAACTTCTTCATTTAGTCCTGATAGTTACGCCTTTAAGTATCGCTTGGGTCCCATGCTCCAATACTGAGATATGACAGCCTAAATTTCACCAACCGCCACTGGATACCTCTTATTACTGATGTGTGCGCAAGTTGAAAGAAAATGATTCACCTTCTACTCGACCCCGTCTGATCTCCGTATGTGTCATTATACTTCGCAGGAGAATTAAGATCGCCTGTGGGCCGGGCAAATATTGTTAAGATGCGGGCAGTGTGAAATGCGTCTTTTTTTCTTAGGGAGGGGTTTGATGATCTAGGAGGACGTATCAAATATTATATAATTAGGATTTGAACTTCCTTAAGTCGTTTAATCCTTAATTATATTTCTATTAGACACGTCCTTCTAGATCACGCTGTAGATGTTTAAAGGTATGAGAGGCGATTTTAGATCGATGGTTACTGGTTTTATATTTTGGTGAATGCATTATTATAACAACAAAAAAATAAAAAAAATTAGAACGAACACATGTAATTTAATCCTACAGTAATAGTATTGTAACTAAAAATATAAACGTATATAACTTATCAAATTTTCAGAAGGTATTTGACCTTTCAGACCAGCCCGCCGTGTTTCTTATGGTTTCGATGTTTACCCCCTGATGAATCTGACGAAGAACCACTTTTAATTAATAATGCCTTTGATAACAGACTACCAATTAAATAAAAATGTAATTAAGCAAGAGTCATAAGGACGTACATGTGTGTGGTATTTTTTAACAGTAATTAAGGTGAGTATTCTGTGAATGTAGACTATATTATCTGATACAGTCTGATACATAATTTGCGAAGAACTCTTTAGACGCGATTATAGGTCTATTATAAAACCTGCTGATAGGTTTTGATTTTTCTTCCAACCAGTGAGAAGCTACTCTTATGCCGTCTATACTTGTCCCCTTATCCGATAGACTTGAGATGGCAGCATGTCTTGTGCCGTGTCCTTTATATTTATTAGTGACGATCCCGTTTAGATGTTTTTGAACCACCGATTTGTAGTTTAGGTTGAAGCAGTATGTTGAGGTTTTTTGACCGTTAAGATTCGGTAGTCATTATCGTGTTCTTTAAGGCTTTCAGTCCGATCTATATAGTGTAATATTGTGGATGCCGTGCATAGTTCTAGATGATCGTTAAAAAGAGAAATATAATTTCGGTTGTGGTTTTTTGGGAGCTGATGTTTGTACTAAATCTGTAATGATGATTTCTGTATTTGTGATTTTTATTTTTGCCATTGTTTTTACTCTTTGGGCTGAGAGGAAAAGTAATTTTGATGTTGAGGCTTTAGATTAAGCGTGTGTAAGCGGAATAATTTTCCTACTTAGTTTAGCACCGGTTGACGATCCCAAATGTAGGTATATAGAGGGAGTTTTGGTATCAACTTAAATGTACCTGTAGAAAACGATCAACTATGTTATTTTTCCCTGCATCCGATATTAGGTTAAGTGCGGATCTATTAATTCGGTCAAAGTAGACATTTCAATTTACAATAATTCGCATAGAGCTAAAAATTGGTACAGATCTTGGGAACACTATTACAAATAAAATATCAAAAATCCCCATCTATCCCACGTCTGCTAAAAAAGTTATTCAAGGTCAAAGGACAAAAATATTGGTTTCTTGCATTTTTCTGGTAAACGGTAAGTTGTAGATCATGAAATTATGTAGATCATGAAATTATCTACAAAAATTGTTCTTATACTTTTTTTTCCTAAAAATCACCATTCCTGAGAAATCGCGATTCTAAAAGTTGAAGAAGTCGTATTCTACATAATATGCACACATTTCCGCATCACCTGTGAGGTATTGTACTTGGCGCATTTTTTTTAACATGGTGTCCCCGGTAGGCATACTGCAAGATCTATTGTGAATGAGTTTTGTTAAAAAATATTTTATTAACTAAAAAATGGTACTATAGGAAATGATTAAGTGGCTCGAATTATTGTTGATTTCGGGGAAATGTTAGTCTGACTGATAATCTTCAAATGCTACTTCAACAGTAATGTCTTCTTCGCTTTCTTCTTCTTCTTGTTTTTCTTGCTGGATATCTGAAAATTGTTCTGAAAATGATACATCAGTTGTCTCCTCATTGATATCATAAAAATCTTCATCTGTTGCATTTGATTCAACATTGGAGCAAGACTGGCCTTAGCAATGATGATTGTCAATTAACCAGATAAAATTTAATCTTCCCGGTTTTTCAGTGATAATAATTTTATTACCATACTTCAACTTCAATCGTAATAGTGTTCCCAAGATCGGTACTAATTTTCAGCTCTATGCGAATTATTGTAAATTTACTACTATTTTTTTGACTACTTTGACCGGATAATATGAGTGTTTGAGTTGTTAAATTTAATATTCTCATACGCATGTTCATTACTATAGTTTCGGAAATTCCCGATAGTCTTGTGCTGTCGCGCACTTCCTGCCGACATATGATGAATCACGCAGATGTTCATTCCTAGAAGTTTCTGCAATTACCGTTTGGCAGGTGCTGCCACGTACTTCCTGCCGCCATGAAATATTGACGTCACCAAGGCCAGGATTTTGGTATAAATAGTATGGCCGTAGCCGAGGAAAAGTATTCAGTTTTCTGCTGACAACTACCTTCAGCGTGTTGAGCTGGGTAGTTGAGGAGTCTTAAGCGTGTTGAGCTTGACTCCATTTGGTTAGAATTCAGAATCCGACGACGACGCCGCCCGGCTGAATGTCTGGTAGCACTTTGGGGTTTTAAGCGTGCTGAGCTTGACCTCCTGGTGTTGGTAGCCATTTTACCGCTCTGCACCGCCGTCACCAGTCTAGTAATTATTTATCGCCGTGAGTCTTCAGCGTGTTGAGCTGGGCCCATGGTTGGTAAATGGTTGCTAAACCAACCGCCGTCACCAGTCCCCTAATTATTTATTACCGTGAGTCTGCAGCGTGTTGAGCTGGGCCCGCTGCCGTTAAATAATTATCGAACTTACCGCCGCATCGTATCCTAGATGTTTTACTTCAGTACATGTAGCTGAAGCCCACCGTCACCGTACGTTCACCGAATTACACTCCCCGTAAACTAATCTCACCGATGTAAATAATATTTGTTAAATGTACTTGACTTGGTTTTATTGTAGAAGAATCAGATTTTATGTTTATTTAACTTCATGTTTTGGATAAATGTTACTTTAATAAAATAAACTCTGTTACGAATACTTTGGGCTTTCTTATTTACAACTAACAGGAATCCTGGATTAATTCTCCAAACCAGCTATCCGAAAAGACACCGTTACATAATTTGGCGCCCGAACAGATATTAGACATATTTTGGGGCGTCCGAAAATACACCGTTACATAATTTGGCGCCCGAGCAGATTTCAGACAGGTTTTAGTTGTAGAGAGCCCAGAAAGTATTTTATTATAGACTAGAAAGACTAGTACTTACCTTTTTTTATATATATTGATAAATATATCTTATTCTAAACATGAGTATATCTGATACAGAAGGCGCATGTGGACTTGAAGTCGCAGATGCCACCGTAGGTTGGATTTATAAGCTCAAAAAAGATGAGTTACGTGCAGAATTAACCAAGTACGACAAATTGCCGGAACCGTCGAGGAGTTACGTGCAAGATTAAAAAATATTGTATATGGAAATAAACCGAGAATAGAAATTTCTCCGCCGAATGCCGCCCCAGAACCGCCTCTTGGTGCTGTTTTAGACCAAGTACGTAAATGGAATGTACATTTTGATGGGAAAAAAGACGTATTTTTATTTTTAGAACGGGTCGAAGAATTACAAGAAGGTTACAACTTTTCCAATGAACAAATACTCCGAGCACTACCTGAGTTGCTACAAGGTGATGCTTTATTATGGTACAGAAATAATAAAACATCCTGGACAAATTGGGAACAGTTCATAGTTAACCTAAAAATTTTCTTCGCACCCTCACAATACCAGCTAGACTTAGAGGAAAAAGCAAAGTCTCGCATCCAAGGGCAAAATGAAAGTGTAAAAGAATACGTCATCGCTATACAAACATTACTAAGGAGGTTAGGTAATGTATCACCAGAACAGCAACTTCACAGGATATATTCTAATTTAAAAACGGATTACAGAAAGTACATCCGAAGACGAGATTTTTATACACTAACCGAACTTATAACTCTCGGAGAAGAGTATGAATCCATATGTAAAGAGGAAAATAGTAATAAACGTCCGTCATACACACAAAACAATATCACAGTACCTAAAAATCGTCCACAAAATTATTCATATGGTAATAATTACAGAGGTCGTCAGCAAAATAGTTCTTGTAATAATAACTATGGACGTACATATTCCTCAAACTATAGATACACTGGCGAACAGTCAGAAAATTCTAGGGAACAAAATTATACAAATCGTATCACACATGTACCAGACATTTCCAGACGTTATATATCCGAAAATTACACTAGAAATACGAGTTGCTGGCGATGTGGAGGCACTAATCACAGCCGTAGGAATTGCAATAACACACCTAAAAGATTTTGTTCATATTGTGGCCGTCTAGATGTGTTAACAAAAGATTGTAAATGCAGAGACACGGAAAACCAGCAGCTGACCGTGCCAAAAACAGCTGTTGATACCGACGTAGCAATGACCAGTGTGTCCGATAACCGCCTGAAAGTTCCACTACAGATTGGTGACAAGTGGTTCGATGCGTTGATCGATACTGGTTCTGCACGCTCGTACATAGGTGGCTCTGTGTGTACTCTATGTGACCCAAAATATTTTAAGGAAATCTCCGACAAACGACTCAGTGTTAAATTAGCAAATAGTACAGAGGTGCAGATTGACAAGGAATATGAAATAAATTATTCCGTGGCTGGAAAACAGTGGATTGATACATTTCTGTATATGCCGCAACTAACTTCGGATATCTTGTTAGGAATGGATATCCTAAGAACAAGACAATTTTCAGTGGATTTGACTTCACTAGAAATTAAAATAATGGGACATCCAGTAAATACCAGTTCCAATAAGGAAACAATTGTAACATTAGCTACCGTCACCGAACCGACAGAACCTGAAAAATACCGACTGTCAAACTTTTTACGTACCGAATTACCGAAGTTTCAGAAGGTTAAAGGCGTGACCTCACTAACAGAACACAATACTCCGCCTGCGACCAAGGCTACGACAAAGAAGAGAAGGTTTTCTCCTAATTGTTCATTTACTGCTAGCCGAAAGGAGATATGGCATCCGGCCATGATATCTCCTCTCCCAACGACTCCTGAACCGAGCCAGAGCCCGCCCGTTATACTGGAATTATTCACGTCGCCTTTACAGAAGGTGTCGTCTCCATTACCATCCACTGTCCGAGAGAAGTTAAGAGACCTTTTCGGAGATACCCCTAGTCCCTCACGATCCAAATCACCAGTTACCCCTAAAACTAATATTACTATATTTCCAGCAATGTCTCCAGATGCCCTGCCAGTGACTCCGGAGTTTCCGGTTACCCCAGGTAAAAACATTCCCTGCCTGGTAGGTGTCCCAGAGGAAAGTACCGCCCCGTCCAGACCACAAAATCGCAAGCGGAAGTTCCGGTCCAGGAATCCCGATGGAACCCCCGTCCGCTTGTGTCTGCCCGGCATCAGTAGGTTGCCACAAAACTAAAACTGTGCGCGGATGTTTGTGTCCGTCTGTGCGCGTTGACTGTAATTTTTTTTGGGCAAGTACCGTTTTTAGTTGCCCTTATCCGAACTCTGTTTATTTTTCTTGTTATACTTTTTCTACATGATTTTGGAATGTATTAGAATCATTATTTTTATTATTCCTTGTACACCGAACTATGTTATATTTTTTTTTATTAACTGGCCTCGCTCTGTCCGATCCAACAATTGCCCCGCTGTTACCATGCACGGGGATGCTGGAACGGCTCCAGACCGAAATTGTTTTTGTATATTTTGATTTGATTTGATTTTGAACATTGTTTATATCTGACCTGTTGGCTTTATATATTTGTTATATTTTGGTGTAATTTTTACACAGTTTGCTTATTTTAGAATTAACACTACCTGTGTTTTAGCATTGTATAATTTTTTTATATATATATACGTTTTTGTACCTGAACTTGATAGTATTGTATTTTGTTTTGTAGATACCTATTTGCAATAAGTATACTACATTCTTTTTTTTCTCTATGACGTATGAGGGGAGTGTAATGAATCATACGCATGTTCATTACTATAGTTTCGGAAATTCCCGATAGTCTTGTGCTGTCGCGCACTTCCTGCCGACATATGATGAATCACGCAGATGTTCATTCCTAGAAGTTTCTGCAATTACCGTTTGGCAGGTGCTGCCACGTACTTCCTGCCGCCATGAAATATTGACGTCACCAAGGCCAGGATTTTGGTATAAATAGTATGGCCGTAGCCGAGGAAAGGTATTCAGTTTTCTGCTGACAACTACCTTCAGCGTGTTGAGCTGGGTAGTTGAGGAGTCTTAAGCGTGTTGAGCTTGACTCCATTTGGTTAGAATTCAGAATCCGACGACGACGCCGCCCGGCTGAATGTCTGGTAGCACTTTGGGGTTTTAAGCGTGCTGAGCTTGACCTCCTGGTGTTGGTAGCCATTTTACCGCTCTGCACCGCCGTCACCAGTCTAGTAATTATTTATCGCCGTGAGTCTTCAGCGTGTTGAGCTGGGCCCATGGTTGGTAAATGGTTGCTAAACCAACCGCCGTCACCAGTCCCCTAATTATTTATTACCGTGAGTCTGCAGCGTGTTGAGCTGGGCCCGCTGCCGTTAAATAATTATCGAACTTACCGCCGCATCGTATCCTAGATGTTTTACTTCAGTACATGTAGCTGAAGCCCACCGTCACCGTACGTTCACCGAATTACACTCCCCCGTAAACTAATCTCACCGATGTAAATAATATTTGTTAAATGTACTTGACTTGGTTTTATTGTAGAAGAATCAGATTTTATGTTTATTTAACTTCATGTTTTGGATAAATGTTACTTTAATAAAATAAACTCTGTTACGAATACTTTGGGCTTTCTTATTTACAACTAACAGGAATCCTGGATTAATTCTCCAAACCAGCTATCCGAAAAGACACCGTTACATAATTTGGCGCCCGAACAGATATTAGACATATTTTGGGGCGTCCGAAAATACACCGTTACAGGATATACTTTTCGCATTTTGTGTTGCTAATTACGAATTTACATGTGCATGTCGAAATTAGTATTGGTCTTTTTTGGCGAAGTATTTCCGTCACTCAAACATTTTGGTGTATAGCCAGGCGTAATATAAATACTAGATAACCTATAAATTTTGAAAAATTTCTGATTTTAATGGTCTTTAAATTTCTGATATGATGTGGGAGATATTTAATTTTCTCAATTTTGTCAATTGTGAGAGAGACTTTGTTCTGTTCTAGTGTTTAAATTAAACTCCAAAAATTTTATTTTTTGAGAAAGTGTAATGAATCATACGCATGTTCATTACTATAGTTTCGGAGATTCCCGTTAGTCTTGTGCTGTCGCGCACTTCCAGGATTTTGGTATAAATAGAATGGCCGTAGCCGAGGAAAGGCATTCAGTTTTCTGCTGACAACTACCTTCAGCGTGTTGAGCTGGGTAGTTGAGGGGTCTTAAGCGTGTTGAGCTTGACTCCATTTGGTTAGAAATCAGAATCCGACGACGACTCCGCCCGGCTGAATGTCTGGTAGCATCTTGGGGTTTTAAGCGTGCTGAGCTTGACCTCCTGGTGTTGGTAGGATTCGATGCGGCGGTAAATTCTAAAATTATTTAACGGCGGCGGGCCCAGCTCAACACGCTGAAGACTCACGGCAGCTACGTCCATATATTGAAAAATATCCTGAAATGCATGTTCCCAATAAAGCGTATTTTGTTAAATTATATAGAAAATTCAGAGTAACAGGCTAAGCAATTACGAAAGGGAAAAATCATAGAACGCAAGTTACTGAAATTATTGAAAATTAGGTTCTGCAGTATTTCGAAAATAATCGAAGAAATTCACACTGTGATGTAGTAAGAATTTTAAGCCTTTCTAAAGGAACAGTGTGTTATTATTTAAAGATTCGGACGTTAAAGTGTCGGAGTTTGGTGTAGTATTCTGAATGACAAAGTGAAAGGACCTATATTTATTGGAAATCGTTATTTAGGATTACTAATTAATGACATAGAATTTTTCTTAGAAGAACTTCCAGCTCAAGCTTATGCGAACATCATTTGGTACCAAGATGGTGCTACAGTACACAATACTTGTACAGGGTGAGCAAATTTCGATGTTTGTATAGGATAACTTGGTAACTGTAAGAGATATAAAAAAAATGGAAGACACATCCTCGATCTCTTTTTTTTTAAGCTAAATTCACTGGCGAAAACAAAAATTTGCTGTCGTCTTTTGTTTTCGAGTTATAAACAAAAGTTCGATTTTCCGACATTTAGACACATGTCAATATCTTGGTTGTTTGTAAAATTATGAAAAAACAACTTTTACATTCTTGAGGCACTTTTTTCTGTACAATACAGTGGCGTCGAGAATGATGATTTGCTATAATGCTTTATCAAAGTAATAACAATTGTGATATTGCATTCGAAATCTATTTCAGTTGCTATCCAGAAAAAAGACAACCTAATAAAGCTATTTTTAAGAGGTTAAAAGAAAATCTCATTAATTGTGGGTTAGCATGTTACATGATGCCCATAAAAACATCACACCAAGAACAATCCAAAATTTGAAGGAAAGGAAAACAAATTCTTTTAGAAGTATCACTCCGATTTTATGAACAGTAGATACGTCATTCTAAAGACGCCTAGAAATGTGTCTCAATCAAAATGGCAACATGTGGAGGACTTTTTAAAATATCTTCTCTTGAAATACAAAAAAAATTAATTACTTCCTCATCCCTTAAAGTAAGGAAGTTATGTATTCGTGAAAAAAGTTTTAAAATTTTTATTGCATTTCTGGACGAATCTCGACGAATTATGACGATACAAAATTTCAGACAGAAAAAATTTTCTGTCTGTGTGTATCTGGTTTGCGATAGCAGCTACAGTTTTTGAGATAACGCTTTCAAATTTGGTACACACATTCTAGAGGTCAAGGAAGAGATTAAGTTCGTTGATGAGCAAAATCGGTCCCTATGTCTAAAAAAAATATTAGTAACATTCCACCAATGTGACTTTTTTGAAACGTCAAAATGTAACTTTTTTGAAACGTCAAAAAATGTGACTTTTTTAAAACGTCAAAGTGACTTTTTTGAAACGCCAAAATGAGACTTTTTTGAAACGTCAAAAAATGTGACTTCTGAAACGTCAAAAATTACTTTTATTATAAACTCCACCACACGTCGAGTTTTACTACGGTGAGGAAGTTCTGATCCCCAAGTAATTGGCAGCGGTTTTTTAAGTTTTTTTTGCTGAATTTTGCAGTTATTGTTCAATAAATCGAAAATGGTTAGAAATAGCCATGGAGATGTAAGTACAAAAAATGTTCGTTTTTCAATTCTACATCACATAGTCCAAAAATATACAGGATGTTCTATTTGAAAAAATTGAGAAAATTCAGTTCAAATAGTTGTAAGTTTAAAAAAAAAAGATTTTGGCCACCCTGTATACTTTTAGGAAGTAAAAATGGTTGAGTGTCATCACACAGATATGTCATAACTGGTACTAACATTTTTTTTCTTAAAATCGATAATTGTGACTATAGTGATTTTTTTTAATATACACAGTATAATTTCAACAAAAGAAATCGTTACATCCAAGTGGTTGGGAGAGAGTCGATAATAATATAATAGTGGAAGGAGGAGGAGATTTTTCAAAAAATGTTCTGATTTACATGGCAATATTCCATTTAAAAAAATGTTAGTTGACCCTGTAGAATCGTCTTGGCTCATCCTGTATATTCGAAAATAATTTCCGGTTATTGACTTTTTTGTCTAGATTATTTATGATTTTAAATCAAGTTTCTAGTTATCATACAACTCGACTTATCGAAGTCGGACGCACTATTGCCCCACCCTGTATATATCCATACCCAATACCAAGACGAATAAATCAAGAAGTTTCATAGTTTTAAATAAAGGATTTTCAGTAAACCCCTTGATTTGATTAGGAAATATATGTCTTTAAGACTACAAAATGTGTGTCACAAAAAATTTGTTGTAAATTTTCAAAAGGGAAAGTGCACTGTTTAATGCGTTGGACTGAATAAGTTTTCAAAAATTCCAAGAATTGTAGCTAATTATTTGCAATTGCCAGATTCAGATGTGTATACTGGCCATACCATGCTCTTTTGGCCAATGCTGGGGGTGACATTACCACCTTTAAACATCACTGTGAGTGGAAATCATCAATCGTGGCGGAGGGTTATTTGGAAGATGCAGTTTCAAACAAAACTGTTATTGCTAAAAAGTACAAGGAGAGCAGTGCAACGAGCCAGACGATACATACGTCGCTACTAGTACAGAGAAAATTTGTGTGCAGCAGAGCAGTTTGTTTTGTGAAAAATCAAATATGAGGACAATAAATGTTAACATAAATATAAAAAAATAAATAAGTGTTAGTGGATTCTTTGTTTTCTTAATTTTTCATATAATAAAGACAATAAATAAACTGCTAAGAAAATTGAAAATTTTCAGAAATCGGGAAGTTATTAGTTTCACCTCGATTTTCAAAAATCGAGTTTTTTGTCAGATCTCGACGTTTTGAGGTCCTAAGAAGCTATTCTGACTATTCCCATGATGGTGTCTGTATGGCTGTATGTGTGTGTGTGTGTGTGCGTGCGTGCGTGCGTGCGAGCGTGCGTGCGTGCGTGCGTGAGAGCGTGCGTGCGTGCGTGCGTACGTGCGTGCGTGTGTGTACGGTCTAGGTAAACCTCTCATAACATTTGAACTGCTTGACCGATCGAAGCGCGGTTTGCGGCATGGGGTTGACTTAACTTAGATTTTCTGAAAATTAGAACCGATTCGGCCCAGTAGATTTTGAGAAATCTCAAATATAAAATTTTCAAAAATTTGTTCTTTTGGAATATCTTTTGGACTACTAAACCGATCAATTCCAAAATCTAATCAGCTCTTCTCCTTATAAAACAACGTCGATCGTCGCAAACCGCATTAAAATCGGTTGATTCGTTCGAGAGATATCGATTACGAAAAATTCGAAAAAAAAGTGTTTTTTTGAAATAACATGCAAAATTCCTGTCGGATCGATTTTTGGTACTAAGATATCTTTTTGTACTTAAAAAAACTGCGTTGAACGCATCAAAATCGGTTGATTCGTTCAAAAGATATCGATTACGAAATATTCGCAAGAAAGTTTTTTTGAAATAACATTCAAAATTTTCTCGGATCGATTTTTGATACAAACATAACTTTTTGTACTTGAAAAATTGCGTTGAATGCTGCAAACTGCATCTCGATTGGTTAATTTGTTCAAAAGATATCGCAGTTCAAAAATTACAAAAAAAATGTTTTTTTTAATATAACTTCGAAATTTTTCATCTAATCGTAGAGCTCAAAAATGTGTGTGTGTAATATTTTGAGCTCGAAAAGCTCAAAAATTAACTAATACGTATATTTTTGAGCACTTTAAGCTCGAAAATAGCGGGAAGTATCAGGGATGGCCTGCAGGGTCAACCGATTTTTTATGTTAAAACTACTCTTTAGTATCTAAACCACATTAGCTTACTAATGATCTAAAATGTATTTTAGCTCACTACTTTATCTCACTAGTGACGTAGGGGCCACTTTAAATCTTTAAAATTTCTTCAATAAAGACCACTTTTAATGAAAGTGTTGTATAAAAATGTAAATTTATTTCTGACTGTTATTAAGAATAAGAATAAAGTGAATTGTATTGCTGGATTGGGAAAAAGTATTAAATGCAGTGAAAATATACAAGTTAGGTCAAAGATTTTCACTCATTTGACTGAATTTTAGCAAAATTTGAAGTGAAAAAGTAAATTTAAATAGGTGGAGTCAATAAGGACCTAATACCATATTATTCTGTGTCAAAATGTACAGGGAAAAAATCTAAACTATTTTTAAGACTATTATTCTTAAATTAAGACATTATTGTATTTATATATCCGCAAGAACAGATATTTTTCCATCAAGGAAAACGTTATTCTTAAAAAGTCATTATCTTAGTCTCCTTCTTTTAATGATAACTAATTATTAATTTTAGAATAATGGTTCTACTTCAGCCAAGAGGAAGTTTCGAACAATTCAATACTAACTTATACTTAATCTAAGATTTCTTTTATTCAGTTCAAAAGTAAAGATTATTGCAATCTGTTACATACATTTAATACTTATTGTAAGAAATGTGTCATTTCGTTCAACAACTGTATTATTTAAACAAAATTGATGAATTACTTGAATCATAAATATTTGATGTTGACTAAAATCTTTTCTTTCTTGATTTAATATTGCGATCTATTAAATTTACCACTTAATATAAGGATAAATTTCACTTCGTTCAACAATTGTATTATTTAAATAAAACTTTTTTCATTTTCCTTTTTTGGAACTTACTACCACATGAATAATTCTTCATTATCTAAAAAATATAGTTAGTTACCCGGTATGTTACTGGAAAAATAAACCTCTGCGCTTGTGACTTTACGTTAAAAGATTAGTCAGAGTGTGTTTTTTGAAACGTTAAGGAATTATATTATTATTTTTTGTTTCATATTAGTTGTCAAAAAACACCCTCTGACTAATCTTCTGACGTAAAGTCACAAGCGCAAAGATTTATTTTTTCCAGTAACATACCGGGTAACTAACTATATTTTTTAGATAACAAAGAATTATTCATGTGCTAGAAAGTCCCAAAAAGGAAAAAGAAAAATTTAGAGAATGCCACAAATAACGTTCAGACAATATTTAAATAAAAACTAATAAATCATTTGAATCAAATTTGAATTTCTGGGATTGGCTAAGGACTTTTCAGAATTAGAAAGAGTTTTTATGAATAATGACGTTTTATTAAGAAACCAAAAACAAAAAATTATACCAATTTAAGTCCATTCGTGAACACACTGTATATGAGACTTCAAATTTACCACAGCAAGGCACATTATTTCCTTGTGCTTTTAAGTGTTTTATGAATTTTATTCTCTCCGATTTGAGGAATAAGTTCTATAAGCTTTTCTTCTGAAATTTCCAGTGAATTGTCCAACGTTAGTTAATTTTCTTAACCTAGAAAACAATTATTTATGTTAATACTTTAAGTATTAATAATTTAAACAAATCATTGTAGTTAACTAGAAAAGTATGCTCGAACTTTCAAACAGGTATGGCATAACAAGTTTTGTACATATGAAACCGAAATTTTTAAGCCCATTTGAATATTTACAAAATTTCCATGCATATATACAAACTGTAAATAGGCAGCTAAAATACATAATAATTAATATGTTAGCTTAGCATTTTTGGCAAGAACAAAGAACTTTAATCCTACACTGATAATAAATTAATATCAATGATTTCTGAAAGTCATTGATTAATAATGTTATATATACTAGGTGCACATCAAGGTGCATGACTGGTAAGTCGCCGTATTCCTTTCAAGGGATGTTAGTAGAACTCATTTGCAACTGATTTAACTATAATGTGCATAATGCAAAACCTAACAGTTTTTGATATATTTAATTATTATTATTTTTTAGAAACTTCCCTTGCCCTTATGTGTTTCAAAAAACATGTGTCATCGCTTAAGCGGAGATTTCTTACTCAAAAATAAGACAAATAGTTACTATCAACATGGGTCCATTGCTGTTTCGTACTTGAAATGCAGAATGTTGAAGTTTTATTATTTCGATTAATTTTGTAAAGAAATATATACACCACTGACTTCTTTAGTTTTAGATAGTTATGTAGACAGTTAATTGCTGAAAAGAAGTCACCTCTTGATTTTTGTCAGATTTAGGTTTCATGTAGGAGATAAATGCATTTTTTTATGTAGGGTACTTAATAGCATTATTTTATTATTACTTTTTTTAATAGACTTAAAGAGACTTAAAAAAAATGCATTTATCTTCTACACGATGCCGATATCTAAAAAACGTCAAGAGGTGAAATTTTTTCGGCAATTAACTTTCTACATAATTGGGCCGTCAAAAACTAAAAAAATCAGTGGCGTATAAATTTTTTACAGTTAGCGCAAAGAAAAATAGAACCTCAATATTCAGAAACGATGCAAAAATGGACCTATGTTGATACGAATTAGGTATATTTGTCTTATTTCTGAGTGTAGAATCTCCGTTTATGCGATGTAACATGTTTTTGGAAACACCCTGTATCTCTTGAATTTGAAAACAATGGACGCTCTACCTGTATCTAGTACTTTTGTATTATTTATGGAACTAAAATATAGTTTTTAAAACTTCATATTAACCTCATTCGAAAAGTAATATATAAAGTATACAGAAGTTTTTAAATAATTTACACGTTCAAATTTTAAAAATAAATTCCTATGAATGTACGATTGGGTTGAAATTTTTTTCACTAATGTAGTTTTTTAGCTCGTCTTTTTATCTTATTAAAGTATTTAACCTAATTTTTGTTACATAACTATGTAAACTAACGCAGGAAACTGAAATATTAAAAAAAAGTTTCATTATTTTTTTTTTGTTTTAAAAATAAAATATCTCAAAAACTATTAAATCTCTAAATCAATTGCAAATGAGTTCTACTAACCCACCCTCAAAGAAATAAGCCGACTTCCCAGTCACCCTGTATATGTATTGTATAATCAAACGCCACTACAATAAAAATGCAGATCTTGACTATAGATTGTATATAATACACAAGCAAAAATTATCAAAAAGGAAAATAACTTGGGAAATCAATACATACTCAACCATTAAACTTCAGATGAATACCTTTTCACTTACAATATAGTGACGTTGTGTATTCATTTCTTGTAAAGTATAACGTAATTAAAATAGCTTGCAGTAAAACCAGAATTATTAAACTTACCTTCTAATATTGAAATTAAGGACTCCAATCCCCAACTTGCTATCGTAGACTCATTAACTTCTATTTCACAGTTCATAATGTTCATACTAGAAAAAAGGCTGCGCCTTTTTCTAGCTCCTGCGGAGACCGGATAGTAGAAAAAAATTATAAGATTAAAAATATTTTTGTTCGTGCAGTTGACATCGAGATTAAAAAAATTTTTCGTAGTGCAGTTGGGGCGCCACCGTAGTAGCCGACATTTATCGGGCCTTCGGCCCTCACGGAAATGGCCTGCGGCCATTTCTTCCCAGTTCAGTGGCAAATTACCGGATTAATATTTATCGGGCCTTCGGCCCTCACGGAAATGGCCTGCGGCCATTTCTTCCCAGTTCAGTGGCAAATTACCGGATTAATTTAATTTTTGTGGGTGCAGTTGACACCGAGATTAAAATAATTTTTCGTAGTGCAGTTGGTGCGAGCACCCGAAATGACTCTATCCCAAGCAGGGTGCGGACGTTCTTGACCACGTCACGTCAATAGCTGACGCAAAGTCCAATAATTTCTCGACTTTAAACGCTCATATCTTCGTTATTTATGGAAATTAAGGAACGAAAATGTCGCGGCGCACTGTAGAATTTCAGATATTTTCGATTTCGACAACCGCGAACCATCAAAAGTGTCTGCGAAAAAAGCCTTTAGAGCCCCCAATTTCGTCGATTTTAGACAGTGAGGGTCCGATGAAAGGGAAGTGTCACACATTAAAAGATAGTAGACTAGAAATTGGCTACGCCAATTTCTCGCTCCTGCGGAGACCGGAGGGGGGCGGGGTAGTAGCAGGCATTTATGGGGCCTTGGGCCCACAGAAATGGCCTGGGGCCATTTCTTAAAAGTTAGTGCAATTACCGGATTAATTTAATTTTTGTGGGTGCAGTTGACGCCGAGATTAAAATAATTTTTCGCAGTGCAGTTGGCGCGACCACCGGAATCGGCTCTATCCCGAGCAGGGTGCGGACATTCTTGACTACGTCACGTCAATAGCTGACGCAAAAGGCCAATAAAATTTCCAACTTTAAACGCTCGTATCTTCGTTATTTATGGAAATTAAGGATTCTAAATATCGCGGCGCACTGTAGAAATTCTTTTTATAAAGGAAAAAACCACGGCGGTCCAAAAGGGTGCCCGAAAAAAGCCTTTAGTTCGCCCAATTTCCTCGATTTTAGACAAAAACGGAGACAACGTATCACGCTTTAATATATATAGACTAGAAATTGGCTGCGCCAATTTAGCCCCTGCGGAGACCGGATAGTAAAAAAAAAAAATTGTAAGATTAATTTAATTTTTGTTCGTGCAGTTGACACCGAGATTAAAAAATTTTTTTCGCAGTGCAGTTGAGACGCCCCGACCTTGTAGTGGCAGGCATTTATCGGGCCTTCGGCCCTCACGGAAAGGGCCTGCGGCCCTTTTTTCCCAGTTCAGTGGAAAATTACCTGGTAAGAGGTGCTTAAACGCTTAGTTGTAATTTTTAGAGTCCGGCCAGCGCTTTTCCGGCCCTCTAAAAGTGAAATTCGGAAAAAAAAAGTAATTTGTAATTTAATTAATTTATTTAAGTCTTGGTGCAAATGTTCGGTGTTTCAAGAAATCATTTAATTTAATAAATTTTTCGTGGTGCAAATGTTTAAAATCCATTTATGCGAATGCATAAAATCCAAACAAAGGAATAACAATGGAATTCTCTATCCCACGATGGCTCGAGAACATCCTGTTACATCACGTCGGCGGCCGACTGGAAGGCAAATAATTTCTCAACTTTAAACGTTAATAACTTTTTTATTTATGAAAATTAAGGAACGAAAATGTCGCGGCGCACTGTAGAATTATATATACTTTCGATCACATATAATTTCGACCACGAAAAGTGCCCACGAAAAAAGCCTTTAGAGCCCCCAATTTCCACGATTTTAGACAGAGACTACCGCTGAAACAGACGTATCACGCTTTAATAGTATTGACTAGAAATTGGCTGCGCCAATTTCTAGCTCCTGCGGAGACCGGATAGTAGAAAAAAAAAAAATTGTAAGATTAATTTAATTTTTGTTCGTGCAGTTGACACCGAGATTAAAAAATTTTTTTTTCGCAGTGCAGTTGGGACGCCCGGACCTTGTAGTGGCAGGCATTTATCGGGCCTTCGGCCCTCACGGAAAGGGCCTGCGGCCCTTTTTTCCCAGTTCAGTGGAAAATTACCTGGTAAGAGGTTCTTAAACGCTTAGTTGTAATTTTTAGAGTTCGGCCAGCGCTTTTCCCGCCCTCTAAAAGTGAAATTCGGAAAAAAAAAAGTAACTTGTAATTTAATTAATTTATTTAAGTCGTGGTGCAAATGTTCGGTGTTTCAAGAAATCATTTAATTTAATAAATTTTTCGTGGTGCAAATGTTTAAAATCCATTTATGCGAATGCATAAAATCCAAACAAAGGAATAACAATAGAATTCTCTATCCCACGATGGCTCGAGAACATCCTGTTACATCACGTCGGCGGCCGACTGGAAGGCAAATAATTTCTCAACTTTAAACGTTAATAACTTTTTTATTTATGAAAATTAAGGAACGAAAATGTCGCGGCGCACTGTAGAATTATATATACTTTCGATCACATATAATTTCGACCTCGAAAAGTGTCCACGAAAAAAAGCCTTTAGAGCCCCCAATTTCCACGATTTTAGACAGAGACTACCGCTGAAACAGACGTATCACGCTTTAATAGTATTGACTAGAAAAAGGCTGCGCCTTTTTCTAGCTCCTGCGGAGACCGGATAGTAAAAAAAAAAAAAATTGTAAGATTAATTTAATTTTTGTTCGTGCAGTTGACACCGAGATTAAAAAATTTTTTTCGCAGTGCAGTTGAGACGCCCGGACCTTGTAGTGGCAGGCATTTATCGGGCCTTCGGCCCTCACGGAAAGGGCCTGCGGCCCTTTTTCCCAGTTCAGTGGAAAATTACCTGGTAAGAGGTTCTTAAACGCTTAGTTGTAATTTTTAGAGTCCGGCCAGCGCTTTTCCGGCCCTCTAAAAGTGAAATTCGGAAAAAAAAAAGTAACTTGTAATTTAATTAATTTATTTAAGTCGTGGTGCAAATGTTCGGTGTTTCAAGAAATCATTTAATTTAATAAATTTTTCGTGGTGCAAATGTTTAAAATCCATTTATGCGAATGCATAAAATCCAAACAAAGGAATAACAATAGAATTCTCTATCCCACGATGGCTCGAGAACATCCTGTTACATCACGTCGGCGGCCGACTGGAAGGCAAATAATTTCTCAACTTTAAACGTTAATAACTTTTTTATTTATGAAAATTAAGGAACGAAAATGTCGCGGCGCACTGTAGAATTATATATACTTTCGATCACATATAATTTCGACCACGAAAAGTGTCCACGAAAAAAAGCCTTTAGAGCCCCCAATTTCCACGATTTTAGACAGAGACTACCGCTGAAACAGACGTATCACGCTTTAATAGTATTGACTAGAAAAAGGCTGCGCCTTTTTTCTAGCTCCTGCGGAGACCGGATAGTAAAAAAAAAAAAATTGTAAGATTAATTTAATTTTTATTCGTGCAGTTGACACCGAGATTAAAAAATTTTTTTCGCAGTGCAGTTGGGACGCCCCGACCTTGTAGTGGCAGGCATTTATCGGGCCTTCGGCCCTCACGGAAAGGGCCTGCGGCCCTTTTTTCCCAGTTCAGTGGAAAATTACCTGGTAAGAGGTTCTTAAACGCTTAGTTGTAATTTTTAGAGTTCGGCCAGCGCTTTTCCGGCCCTCTAAAAGTGAAATTCGGAAAAAAAAAAGTAATTTGTAATTTAATTAATTTATTTAAGTCGTGGTGCAAATGTTCGGTGTTTCAAGAAATCATTTAATTTAATAAATTTTTCGTGGTGCAAATGTTTAAAATCCATTTATGCGAATATTTAAAATCCAAACAAAGGAATAACAATAGAATTCTCTATCCCACGATGGCTCGAGAACATCCTGTTACATCACGTCGGCGGCCGACTGGAAGGCAAATAATTTCTCAACTTTAAACGTTAATAACTTTTTTATTTATGAAAATTAAGGAACGAAAATGTCGCGGCGCACTGTAGAATTATATATACTTTCGATCACATATAATTTCGACCACGAAAAGTGTCCACGAAAAAAGCCTTTAGAGCCCCCAATTTCGACGATTTTAGACAGAGACTACCGCTGAAACAGACGTATCACGCTTTAATAGTATTGACTAGAAAAAGGCTGCGCCTTTTTCTAGCTCCTGCGGAGACCGGATAGTAGAAAAAAATTATAAGATTAAAAATATTTTTGTTCGTGCAGTTGACATCGAGATTAAAAAAAATTTTTCGTAGTGCAGTTGGGGCGCCACCGTAGTAGCCGGCATTTATCGGGCCATCGGCCCTCACGGAAATGGCCTGCGGCCATTTCTTCCCAGTTCAGTGGCAAATTACCGGATTAATATTTATCGGGCCTTCGGCCCTCACGGAAATGGCCTGCGGCCATTTCTTCCCAGTTCAGTGGCAAATTACCGGATTAATTTAATTTTTGTGGGTGCAGTTGACACCGAGATTAAAATAATTTTTCGTAGTGCAGTTGGTGCGAGCACCCGAAATGACTCTATCCCAAGCAGGGTGCGGACGTTCTTGACCACGTCACGTCAATAGCTGACGCAAAGTCCAATAATTTCTCGACTTTAAACGCTCATATCTTCGTTATTTATGGAAATTAAGGAACGAAAATGTCGCGGCGCACTGTAGAAATTCAGATATTTTCGATTTCGACAACCGCGAACCATCAAAAGTGTCTGCGAAAAAAGCCTTTAGAGCCCCCAATTTCGTCGATTTTAGACAGTGAGGGTCCGATGAAGGGAAGTGTCACACATTAAAAGATAGTAGACTAGAAATTGGCTACGCCAATTTCTCGCTCCTGCGGAGACCGGACCGCGTAGTAGCCGGCATTTATCGGGCCTTCGGCCCTCACGGAAATGGCCTGCGGCCATTTCTTCCCAGTTCAGTGGCAAATTACCGGATTAATATTTATCGGGCCTTCGGCCCTCACGGAAATGGCCTGCGGCCATTTCTTCCAGTTCAGTGGCAAATTACCGGATTAATTTAATTTTTGTGGGTGCAGTTGACACCGAGATTAAAATAATTTTTTCGTAGTGCAGTTGGTGCGAGCACCCGAAATGACTCTATCCCAAGCAGGGTGCGGACGTTCTTGACCACGTCACGTCAATAGCTGACGCAAAGTCCAATAATTTCTCGACTTTAAACGCTCATATCTTCGTTATTTATGGAAATTAAGGAACGAAAATGTCGCGGCGCACTGTAGAATTTCAGATATTTTCGATTTCGACAACCGCGAACCATCAAAAGTGTCTGCGAAAAAAGCCTTTAGAGCCCCCAATTTCGTCGATTTTAGACAGTGAGGGTCCGATGAAAGGGAAGTGTCACACATTAAAAGATAGTAGATTATTCTTTTTCAAGTGTAACTTTACAAATATAAATTATTTCATAATAATCAACATCTATGAGCAAACTACAGCACACACAAATCGACGCGTAGTAGGTAAGGTATGTCGTCTTTGTTTGGTAAAAGCATAGCTTTCTACCCCTCCCATCACTGCGCGATTCACTTTGAGATTAGCAAGTATTCAATCAAGGATAACAGTTATTGGATTAATAGTATGTATAATTCTTCCAGCAAAGTTGTTTGTAGTTTTATTCCAAGAGTAGTATTTTTATGTCAAGAGAAACATTTAAATAAGAATATACTTCAAGATGCCCTTATGCACTTACTCTCACGGTTAACAGTACTCAAAAGAAGTGTACTATTAAGAGTATATTTAATACATACTTATACTTCGAAGGAATCAAACTTATATTGACTTAAAGACTTGCGCTAATGAAAATCGAAAATATATGTGCTCTTGGTTTACAATTGGTATATTATTGAAACAATAATAATTTATTATGCCAAATAATACTTTTCTAGTGATAAGTTAAAAATTCAAGAACAATCGATTACTTTAATATAGAATAGATTTCTTGCATGTACAGGGTATACATTTTTAGAGAAATAGCTTTTTTTGCTATAACTTTATTATTTTACATTCAATTGTTTTTCGGTTTGAATATTTAAATTCCTTGGAAAAAATGCAACAAGTGCAGTTTTTAAATTTTTAAAGTATGTCAATAACTAAGCAGTAAAATCAAAGTGCCCTCTTAAATGGTCCACCATGTACCTGGTAAAATATATTCACGAATCAATAACAAATTCTGGCGTTGATATTAGACGAATTAAATTTCGCCCTAGTATACTTCTTATAAGCTGCGGTCGTAAAAGGTCCCTCCTGCTTATTTTTAACCGGCTCAACGTTGACTCTTCAAATTTAGACAGCTGCCATGGGAGATAAAAACTACTTATTGAGCAGTAATAAGAACTTCCAGATCTCAGGATAACTGTGTGGCGTTATGTTGGTGTAAAAATACTAAATGACACAGTGGCTGTGTTTTAGGGATGGCAACAATGTATCGATGTTTTAAAAACATCGATGCATCGAACCATAAACATCGATGTTTTGCCATCGATGTCTGGATGGTGATACATCAATGTATTAGCATCGAATATTGGCCGATATTGACCGATGTTTGCATTCGCTTGATTGGCTTTACAATTGAACTTTGTAAACTGCAATTACTTATAGGCGTTAGACATATATCCACAGATGTTGTAACTTAACTAAACATGATATAATTGACACCAATTATATTCGACTAAACTGATCTCTAAAAACTATGTGTATAAATAGGTAAATGCAAATAGGTTATTTTGTTATTATTGCTGCCTTCTTCTTAAGGAATATGTATATTTTTAGTTTGTTGTTTTTTATTTCAATATTTGTTATTTTTATGTAATAAATAAACCGAACTTAAAAATTTGTTTCTTAAAAAAGTTAATAGAGAGAATAACAAGTTATTTTTATCTTGCAATAACCTTCTCCTCAGTATGCCATAGGATTTGCCCGCTGAGTAGTTATTTCGTTCAAATCATATTTAATAATTATATTTCTTATATCGCTAAGAACACGACTAGCGGTATGTGCAGTTTACAGTTGCCCATCTGTTGCCAGCACGCTAGGGCGATGAATGTAGGCTGAATACGAAGTCCGAACGAAAGTTAACGATTGCGCATTCGAGTTAGGGTGCTTGCAGGGCACTGAGAGGAGCAGACAACAGACTGGCAGATTTATCGCGAAAACGCGATGGAGAGTGTTGCTTGTTCAGATGGGCGACTGTAAACTACGCATACCGCTAGTCGTGTTCCTGGTAATCTGGTTCAATTTGTATAAAAAAGCACTCTTCCTTGAGCAATATTTCTTAACGTATTTTATGACAAAATGAGTACACCGGTCCATCAAAAACCGACTACGCCCTTGTCTCTTGTTAATTCTCAACATATTTTGTTGTGTCAGAAACTAAATGAACGCCATTTTTCTTGTAGATTTTGATTCTGGTATCAATATTATATATACTTTCAAAATATACAATAATAATTTAAATAAAACATACAGTGTACGTAAAGTATGGAATAAATTAATTATTTCTTAACCAAAAATATTTAGAAAAATCCTTGGACACCTCGATTTTTAATTTCAATTGCGCATCTTATCCTTTATTTTTTGGTTATGACGTCATCACTGTTTCCGTTAGGAAATCATAGATATTTTTTTAAATGGAACAACCTGTATATTTCTCCAGTTTTTAGATTCTGCTTCAACAGCTGATTCGAAACCCACACTTAGGGTCTAAAATTGATAAGTTGGAAGATAGGGCCATTAAAAAAAAAACAAGTGTAAAAAGTAAAATAAATACGTAGGCTAGTTTTTGTTTGTTTTTCTTGTTTTATCATTATCATCTATGACAGTGAATCACTTAATAATACTTTACTCCAGTAGTGGTTTCTCAATAATTGTAGATTTATTTTAATTTATAACATGAGTGTATCTGCAAAGCAGAGAAATGAAATTCTTACGATGATTCGGTATGGTGATAGGATACGAAGTCAACAGGAATTATGTAATTTATTTAATACTAAATATCCTGAACGACCCATGACTCAATCGACAGTGAATAAAATTGAAAAAAATTTAGAGAGACTGGTACAGAGGAAGATTTACCCAAAACAGGTCACCCAGGTGTTGACGAGGATACAAAATTAAATATTTTACTGGTTGTTAAAGAAAATCCACATACCAGCGTTCTCCAGGTTAGTCGCGATTATGATGTTACTAAAAGGTCAGTACGTACAGTATTAAAATTAGAAAAATGGCATCCCTTTAAGATTCAGCTTGTCTAAGAACTACGTGATGATGATCTGGATTGGAGGGTACAATTTTATGAAACGATGAATATGTGCAATGGTGATCCTCTTCTGATAAAAATTATTTTCTCCGATGAATGCACTTTCAAATTAAATGGTGAAGTAAATCGTCAGAATTGTAGATACTGAGCAAGGGACAACGCCCGATGGATGCGAAAGCAGCACACAAAGTATCCACAAAAGGTAAATGTGTGAGCGGGAGTTGTAAGAAATAGAATCATTGTACCCTATTTTTTCGATGGAACTGTAAATGGACCGGCATATCTCCAATTTTTAATGGGGTATCTCATCCCAACGTTATTAAATTTATTACCCAGTAGAACTAATCCTGGAAATGTTGACGAAAGCATGTGGTATCAACAGGATGGTGCGCGCCATAATCAAGAGATTGAAGTTTGGTCACGGACGGTACCCTGCGCACCTTGCCAGGCTCAAAATTATTCCATCAAACATGTGTGAACATTGTAACACAGAGGGAGATTTAGACCATATAATTTTTAACTGTAATGAATATATAAGTGAATGCAACAACTTATACACAAACCTTATTAAATGTGGAGTTATGGCTCCATTTAATTTAGTCTATGTCTTAAGTCAAGATAAAACTGAAGTACTACAATGCATAATCAAATTTTTAAGCAAAACTGGACTAAAAATTTAAGTATAGGTAGATATGTACCTACTATATACACTACACTTACTTCCTTTTGTCTAACCTTTTGTTGTTTCCCCTGTTACGCGTGGCCTAATCCTGTTTATAATTAATTAGAAATGCCTTGACAGGCCCCTAGGCGAGAAGTGTATGCCCTTGTGAACTGTCCTTACGTATATATTTTGTAATCCAAAATTATAGATTAATAAAAATAAAAATCACCCTTGTGTCCCGTCTGGTGGCCCATAGGACAAAGATGAAAATAATAATAATTAAAAAGTAAGAAATGGAGAGTAGGTAAATGGAATAATGAATAATGAATAATGTACATAAGATACTAATAATAATAATGCAGCTTCGGCCCTACAGTCAATAATTAGGTTCTGGCTGATTGGACCATGTCTAAGTGCCAAAAAAAAAAAAAGATGGTGCGCCACCCTATTGTGCAGCAGACGTTGAAGGTATCTTGAACAAATATTTCTGAACAGGTGGATTGGTAGTCGTGGACCAGTCGAATGGCCACCAAGGTCCCTGGACCTCAATCCATTAGATTATTTTCTGTGGGGCTATCTAAAAAACTTAATTTATAAAACCAAACTAGAAAACACTGTTGAATTAAAAGAGAGAATTAGAACAGAAATAAACAACATTTCTCAGGACACTATAAACCAGGTTCAACAACACTTTATTCATCGTTTAGGGTACTGTCAGTTACAACAAGCAGTACAATTCAAACTATTACTATATGTGGTTTTTATTATTAACTAACCGTTAGTTCTAGTGACTATTATTGTTCAAACAAAACATAAAAAATTAGTAAATTCTTATAATCAAAATGGCCGTATCTTTCAACTTATCAATTTTAGACCCTAAGTTTTGAAATCAGCTGTTGATTCAGAATCCAAAAATGGAGAAATATACAGGGTGTTCATTTAAAAAAATATCGATGACATAACGGAAACAGTAATGACGTCATAGCCAAAAATAAATATAGTTTAAAAAAACTAAAAAAACACGCTTTTAAAGCACATCAAACTAAAAAAGTGAAAAATAATTATTAATATAAAATGAACGAAAAATACTAGTATTATTGTGAAAAAAGCGTGGGTTGCTCGATATACGAATAATATGGCACAAAGCGCCCCACGCTTTTTTCACAATAATACTAGTATTTTGCGTTCATTATTGTTTTCAGTTTATATTAATAATTATTTTTCACTTTTTAGTTTGATGTGCTTTAAAAGCGTGTTTTTTAGTTTTTTTTTAAACTATATTTATTTTTCACTTTTTAGTTTGATGTGCTATGAAAGCGTGTTTTTTAGTTGTTTTAAACTATATTTATATTGCTTATTGATGCTGATATTATAACATATTACGATCCAACAGATATTTCGGAAAAAAAAATATTTTTTTATTTCAGCCATGGGATTTGAACTCACGCCCGAGGAGTCCGTCGTTTCGCGTCGACTGCCTTAACCCGCTCGACCAACGACCTAACTGACAATCATGGAATGTACTTACATATTAAGCCTTTGCTCTCACGCAGAGGATACGTGAGGAAAGGACTGGCGATCCTGATCAGGATAATGATATAAACTTATCAAATTATTGTATTGTTACCGGTTCTTCGTAAGTGTACAAAGTTTCAATTAAATCTGTCCGTTTAAAGTGGGTCAAAATCGAGTCCAAAGAGTCGGTTACAAACAAACAAACAAACAAGCAAGCAAGCAAGCAAACATACAGGTGAAGCTAATAAAAGCGTGTTAATAAAGGATAAGGTGCACAATTGAAATTAAATATCGACGTGTTCGAGAATTTTTTCTAATTATTTGGTTGTTTATCGAGTATGTGCAGCGGAACATCACAGGCAATCAGCATTAATTAGTAAATCAAACATAAACTGTGTTGTTGAAGGCATGCCACTGTTTTTAATTTTTATGGTGTACACTATTTACGTGAAGTCCACATTCACGCTTATCCCAGCACATCAAATCTTTCTCGCACACTTTACAAATTATTTTAGCACCATCATAGAAGAAATCCGGGAATTCACCTGAATTTATTCACTTTGTCAGCAAATGGCCGTTTCCTACCCCTGCGTACGTCTGCCATCCTTTATTATTAAATTAATATCAACAATACAGTACAACAAATAAAATAAAAACACAAAAACAATATGCAATACGTCCAAGAAAATCCACAAACTCCGTTTAAAAATAGTGATACGTAAATTAGTTTTATCGGAAAATGTTTGACAAAAATCAAAATACTTATATTTTTACGCTAGCCAAACGAGTAACATTATTTTCCTCATATAACTCGTCAATAAATTTGAAATGAACTGAGAAATTTTGCGGATTTGTACGAATATTTGGTTTTGTATAGATAAAGTATATTTTATTTTGTTATATTTTTATAGTTTAATAAATATTAAATAAAGTGAAAAATTTTAATACGTATAAATATTTTTTTGTTTTATAATTTCTTTTTGTAAAAATTCGAAAACCGATTTAACCCTAAAAATTACTGAGATTTGGTCATATTATGAGGAATATTGAATTTGAACGTATGAGGAAATTTTTAATAGTCTAGGATGGCTTATTTCTTTCATTTAGAATGACAGTGGTTATTATTTAATTATATTGTAGTTTATTGAATAAATAATTATTATACAGTGTGTCTCACCTCTCGCCTACATACCCTCATATCTTCTTCATTTTCTTTTCAGATCAACTTAAAATTTGTGTCAATTAGGCAACCAACAAAATTGAATATTTTTTTGCCTACAAAAAATTTAAAAAACATAGTAGGCTTTGCATATCGGAAAATTTCGTTAAGAAAAAAATGTTCACAGTTGCAAACTTAGCCTATATACAAATTTTTAGGAAAAAATATTCATTTTTATTATTTAATTTATTCAAATAGTTCAAATATCTATTAATAATTTTTACAAATACACTAATATTACTAGTGTCAAGAAATTAACACAATTTAATAGAAACAATTCAGTTAGCTTCCACTAGTCACTATAAATTTGTTTCTGTTAAATTTAGTTTATTTATTGATACTAGTATTATTAATGTATTTGTAAAAATGACTATTTTAACTATCAAATACTAAATATGAATATTTTTTGCCAAAAATTTGTGTATAGACTAAGTATGCAATTCTGAACAATTTTTCTTAATGAAATTTCTCGATTAGCCAAAGCCTACTATGTTTTTTAAATTTTCATATTTTTAACCGTTCTCAATCGACGAAGCAAATTTTTTGTAGGCAAAAAAATATTAAATTTTGTTGATTACATAACTGACAAAAATTTGAGGTTGATCTAAAAAAAATGAGGAAGATACGAGGGTGTGTAGGCGAGAGGTGAGACACACTTTCATTATGATGTTCATATTAGTAAAATTAATCATGGTATACAGTTCGGATGAAAGATGGAATATTTATAATATATTTATAGAATGCCATAGAAATTTATGTGCAGCTCGAAGAGAGTATCGCAACAAATATTCTCTCAGCCAAATTCCAAACTCAGTAATAAATTTTCAGCGACCAACAGTGTGGAAAATACAAAACATAATTATCAAATTCGTATTTTAACAAATGAAATGGAATTATATACTCTTATATTTTTAAGAAAACACCAGCCGATCATCATGAAATGCTGCAGTATATTTTAATATTTCCAAAACAGCTAAGTGTTTTAAGAAACATAAGTTTAAAGTTTTAATATCCTCCTTAGGCCCAAATTGTTTCGAAATGATTATTTAATCTGCGGAAGATGTTGTAAAGATATGCTACAAAGAATTAATGAAAATCCAAGTTTTCTTTGAAATGTACTGTGGAGAGATAGATGTTTATTTTGCACAGCAGGAATTTTCGACTGAAAAAATATGCATTGGTGGTCCACGAAGAACCGACATGCTGTTTGAGAATTTAAAAAACAAGGACAAGAAACTGTTAATGTTTGGTGTGACATTTTTAACACGCTTTTATTAGCTTCACTTGTATGTTTGTAACCGACTCTTTGGACTCGATTTTTGACCCACTTTAAACGGACAGATTTAATTGAAACTTTGTACACTTACGAAGAACCGGTAACAATACAATAATTTGATAAATTTATATCATTATCCTGATCAGGGTCGCCAGAATTAAATAATTTCCTTTCCTCACGTATCCTCTGCGTGAGAGCAAGTGGTTTATTACTGTTAGTATATTCCGTGATTCTCAGTTCGTTCGATGGCCGAGCGGGCTAAGGCACAAGTCTCAGTAGACGCGAAACGACGGACTCCTCGGGCGTGAGTTCAAATCTCGTCTATGGCTGAAAAAAAAAATATTTTTTTCAGAAGTATCTGTTGGATCGTAATATGTTATAATATCAGCATCAATAAGCAATACAAATATAGTTTAAAACAACTAAAAAACACGCTTTCATAGCACATCAAACTAAAAAGTGAAAAAATAAATATAGTTTAGAAGAACTAAAAAACACGCTTTTAAAGCACATCAAACTAAAAAGTGAAAAATAATTATTAATATAAACTGAAAACAATAATGAACGAAAAATACTAGTCTTATTGTGAAAAAAAGCGTGGGGCGCTTTGTGCCATATTTTTCGTATATCGAGCAACCCACGCTTTTTTTCACAATAATACTATTATTTTTCGTTCATTATTGTTTTCAGTTTATATTAATAATTATTTTTCACGTTTTACTTTGATGTGCTTTAAAAAGCGTGTTTTTTAGTTTTTTTAAACTTAAATAGAAATAAAATTATTGGGTCAAATGATATTTATCAAGGGGCCTCTAATGGCAAATGATTATTTTTATTTAAATTTGCCTAGTAACGATCATATTTTCGTATTGTTACATGCGTTTTTTCTCCCTTTTTAAGAGACCTTTATAAAATCAGTCTCTCGAGTCAAATTTTTAAACATGACCTCACACCACCATCATGAGATCTGGAATCTGTAAAGAAGTAATATATTATCTCCATGGCAGATGTCCAAATTTGATTACTGCGTTGAACCGTTCAAAAATTAGCAGAGGGGACCTTTTATAACCGCACTGCATAAAGTTTCACTACATCACATAATTTGTGTACAAAAAATATCTGTTTCAAACACATATCACAAAATAATCTCTTAATATTGTATTTCATAAGTAAAGAATAAGCGTCCATTTTTTTTTTGTTTCGTGCAATATAAAAGACCGGAAATAAGGACTGTCCATTTTATTTCGAAATATATTGTTGAGCTATAGGAGGTACCTCCGCGTTATAACATTTCATCACTTGCAATGTAACATCGAGAAAATAGGATAAAAAGGATGAGATAAAGAATAGATAGGGCAGCGGCGGCGGACCGCGAGCAAATAAAATTAACCAACCTTATTATTAATATTAATTTTTTATAAATATAGTTTAAAAAAAACTAAAAAACACGCTTTTAAAGCACATCAAACTAAAAAAGTGAAAAATAATTATTAATATAAACTGAAAACAATAATGAACGAAAAATACTAGTATTATTGTGAAAAAAGCGTGGGTTGCTCGATATACGAAAAATATGGCACAAAGCGCCCCACGCTTTTTTCACAATAATACTAGTATTTTTCGTTCATTATTGTTTTCAGTTTATATTAATAATTATTTTTCACTTTTTAGTTTGATGTGCTTTAAAAGCGTGTTTTTTAGTTTTTTTAAACTATATTTATTTTTCACTTTTTAGTTTGATGTGCTATGAAAGCGTGTTTTTTAGTTGTTTTAAACTATATTTATATTGCTTATTGATGCTGATATTATAACATATTACGATCCAACAGATATTTCTGAAAAAAAAAAAATTTTTATTTCAGCCGTGGGATTTGAACTCACGCCCGAGGAGTCTGTCGTTTCGCGTCTACTGCCTTAACCCGCTCGACCACCGCGACCTAGCTGACAATAGTGGAATGTACTTACATATTAAGCCTTTCCTCTCACGCAGAGAATACGTGAGGAAAGGACTAGCTATCCTGATCAGGATAATGATATAAACTTATCAAATTATTGTATTGTTACCGGTTCTTCGTAAGTGTACAAAGTTTCAATTAAACCTGTCCGTTTAAAGTGGGTCAAAATCGAGTCCAAAGAGTCGGTTACAAACAAACAAACAAACAAACAAACAAACAAACAAACAAACAAGCAAGCAAACATACAGGTGAAGCTAATAAAAGCGTGTTAATAAAGAGCAGTTAATTAAATTAACACTTTACAGGGTGTTCCACGTAAAACTCTCTAGCTTAATTACTCAAAAAACTAAAAAAGATCTTTAATTTTGTAAACAAGATGTTGTGGACAGCCTTAATGGCTATAATTTTATGAATCGCGAACAATATTGAGGGTGAGGATGTGGGCTTCGCGTCTTGACGCCTTTACATAATGATATATAACAAAATATATAATTTTTTTACGACAGAAGCGATGACTATGTGAAAATCGTTTAGTACGAGCCGTATTCCAGTTTGTAGTGAGTAAGTAGATCGGCGCGACCGTATAAACTGATAAAAATAATGCCAGGGCAGCGTGCCCGTTTAAGATTTGCGTCTTATACTTTTTAGCATATAGACAAATATCAAGATCTAAAGTGTAATGTCACATCGATCTGTTCTTGAGTATGCAATGTAACGCTGGTACCGATAGACTCTTCTAACTGGAAAAGACTTATAATATCTACCAACACACTTATAAAATAAAACAACGAGTTTTATGTGCAACATTTTTATGCGACTCTATATTTCATTTGTTGTGTATGTAATATTTCACTACATGTTGATGTATGTTTTCTGTACTCTATAAAAGCGTCACATATGTTACGTTTAGTAATTTTGAAATTGTTCATTGTTTACTGTCGTAGGTACAGCTAACAGCGGCAAATTATTGATTATTATTAATTAATGCTGCTTGAATACAGTAATAATAACCTAAAATTTTAACAAACCCAAGTTTATATACTTTCCTAAGGACAATGGTAACCGCAGAATACACATCCCGTGTATAGATGAAGAAAAAAATATTTTCTCTTTGGTTTATTTTTCATGGCCAAAAAATGTGTTTTTTTCAAATTATATCGTAAACCATTTTTATCGATATACCACTTTGTTTAATAAGTTTAACAACTACAAATATTTATTTGATTTTATTTAACCGCAAGTCACTCGTAAACATATTTTGTCAAACGTGGAATATGGTGGTGCTGCTAAAAAAAATCAGATGGGACCGTCCCGATATACGATTTCTAAAATCCAGGCATTCAGTGAAATGCTATGCTCTGATTTGTTGCAATTCCATAATGTATATGTATTCTTTATAACGCCGTATTTTGCAAATTCATAATTCTTACGGAACGAGTATTGCAGATTTTTAAGTGTTCGTCGCGCGCGCTTCTTTGTGTATTTTGTTGATTTGCAAGAGAAGCGCAAAAAATCCGCAAGATTTTTTTGGATCTTATACAGGATCGTTTTAGTTGCCAGATGGTGAAAAAAAAGTTACCCGGGCGAACCCTGCTAACAGTTAAAATTTTTCTTGAAGTTGAGAAAGTCATTCCAGTAACATGAGACGTTTATCATTTTTTTATTGTAGTAAGGGATAAGCACTATGCAAATATTTTTTTATGTTTTTAATACTAGAAGAACTGCTCTTTGAAACGGTGTATAACACATTCCACTTTATTAAATTTTAAAGCACGAAACTGTTTATTTAAAATAAGCATCAAAACAACACATCTAAATCTCTTCATATTCCTACTTTTGAAGTCTACTAACTGAACCCAGTCAACATTTAAATAAATTACCGAACCGAACTATAAAAGTTTGATTTTTGAGACGGCCGGCGCCTCCACCATCGGCCCATAGTGCAACGGTAGGCTTCAGCTCCACGTGCTGAAGGAAACATCCAGGACTCGATGCAGTGGCGGCTGGTGGATTTAGGTTGTAACATATCTCAGTATTGGAGCATGGACCCAAGCAATATTTGAAGGCACAACTATCAGTATTGATTGAGGAAGTTTTGCAAAAAAAATTAAAAAAAAATTGAGAAAAGAGTTACAAAAATGCGTAGCCTCACTAGATTCCTTCTAGACCATTAGTAAAATCTTTGCAAACAATTATTTTTCGTAATCAGAAGGAAAATTTATCACCCCTTTTTGTTTGGTTTTCGAAAATTTAGATTTTTTGTAAAGTTATGTCATTTTGAAATTTACACAATGAAGAACTTAAATTTTAAAGTTGTTACATCTCAACCACCTGGTAGCCAAATGTTACACCTGGTTACCACGTCGTCAAATATAACCGGGGAACCCCCGTGGTACCGTGATTTTAGTTTCGCCCTGTATTAGGATTACTCTTAATACAAGAGGAAACCAAATCAGGTATTTATGGAAAAGCCTTCACTTTACCTATCAATAAGAACTATTCTTATTGACAAGGAAAGCGAAGAAATTTCCCTGTGCCTGCGGCTAGCTGATTTTTTTTGGGAGGCAAGGGCCGTGCGTTTCTTGTTTCCTTGAGACCTTGGTTCACTATTATTCACTTCAAATAATTCTATCAACGAGTAGTAGGCGAGGATGAATAAGTAATATAAAAAAATATATGTTTATATTAAGGGCGCCATCTGCAGTTTTACCAGTGATTACTTTTTCATCCCCCCCAACTCAGAATCTACAGAATTTCTGTCTAAGGTAGAGACAGAATAAAAAATTAATTAATAAAATTAAGTATTTATTAAATCAACAGCAACACATAATGGTAATTGAGAATTACCGACAAATATAATATATACAAAAATTTATTAAGAGTGGGTGAAACTCGCTCACCGAACACAATCGAAAATAAAATAACTTGCCACACTCCAGCGAAGGCTGACCTGTGATGGAAAGGTGGTGTAAGTCTTGAAGTTAACGTTTTCTCGTCTGGTATGGACACCTAGTTTCCTAATACATAGTCTACCGATGAAATGAAACGTTACTCAAAATTGTGGAGCGCATATCACGTTACAAGTTACAGATGAATTCTGGTCATCCAAATAAAACATCCACGGAACTAATCCTCTGGATCCAAGAAACGTGACTTTTTAATTTGTTAAAATTCAATATAATATTAATCTGTTAAAGCTAAAATTTTGAATAAAATTCCTAAATTATTCATCGTTAATAAAATTCATCTGGAATTTCTTTTGTGAATTTATATTTCACACTCTTCCAATTTCATTTGGATATTTATATTTGCACTATTAGCAAATTAAAAAGTCACGATTCTTGGATCCAGAGGATTAGTTCCGTGGATGTTTTATTTGGATGACCAGAATTCATCTGTAACTTGTAACGTGATATGCGCTCCACAATTTTGAGTAACGTTTCATTTCATCGGTAGACTATGTATTAGGAAACTAGGTGTCCATACCAGACGAGAAAACGTTAACTTCAAGACTTACACCACCTTTCCATCACAGGTCAGCCTTCGCTGAGTGTGGCAAGTTATTTTATTTTCGATTGTGTTCGGTGAGCGAGTTTCACCCACTCTTAATAAATTTTTGTATATATTATATTTGTCGGTAATTCTCAATTACCATTATGTGTTGCTGTTGATTTAATAAATACTTAATTTTATTAATTAATTTTTTATTCTGTCTCTACCTTAGACAGAAATTCTGTAGATTCTGAGTTGGGGGGATGAAAAAGTAATTACTGGTAAAACTGCAGATGGCGCCCTTAATATAAACATATATTTTTTATATTACTTATTCATCCTCGCCTACTACTCGTTGATAGAATTATTTGAAGTGAATAATAGTGAACCAAGGTCTCAAGGAAACAAGAAACGCACGGCCCTTACCTCCCAAAAAAATCAGCTAGCCGCAGGCACAGGAAATTTCTACGCTTTCCTTGCCAATAAGAATAGTTCTTATTGACAGGTAAAGTGAAGGCTTTCCATAAATACCTGATTTGGTTTCCTCTTGTATTAAGAGTCATCCTAATACAGGGCGAAACTAAAATCACGGTACCACGGGGGTTCCCCGGTTATATTTGACGACGTGGTAACCAGATGTAACATTTGGCTACTGGGTGGTTAGGTGTAACAAAGTGTTATAACTTTACAAAAAATCAAAATTTTCAAGGACAAAAAAAACGGGGTGATAAATTTTCCTCCTGATTACTAAAAAAAAAAGTTTGCAAAGATTTTACTAGTGGTCTAAAAAGTAATCTGGGGGCTGCGCATTTTTGTAACTTTTTTTACAACTTTTTTCAATTTTTTTCTGCAAAACTCCCTTCAATCAATCGTGCCTTAAAATATTGCTTGGGTTCCATGCTCCAATATTGAGATATTGTATAATTTAAATTCACCAGCCGCCACTGACTCGATGCGACAGTAAGTTCTATAATTATTTAACGGCGGTGGGTCCAGCTCAACGCGCTGAGGACTTACGGCAATAAATATTCAGGGGACTGGTGACGGCAGTTGGTTTAGCAATTATTTACTAACGGCGGGTTCAACTCAACGCGCTGAAGGCCCAGACGGCAATAAATAATCGCTAGACTTGTAACGGCGGTGCATGACTGTAAAATGGCTACCAACACCTGGAGGTCTAACTCAACGCACCAAAAACCTCGAGATGTCGGGCGGCGTCGTCGTCGGATTCTGAATTCTAACTAAATAGAGTCAAGCTCAACGCGCTTAAGACTCCTCAACTACCCAGCTCAACGCGCTGAAAGTAATTATCAGTAGAAAACTGAATTGATTCTGTTGGCTACGGCGACTCTGTTTATACCAAAATTTTGGCCTTGGTGACGTCTCATATTTAATGGCGGCAGGAAGTGCGTGGCAGTACATACTAAACGGTAATTGCAAAAACTTCTAGAAATTAACATCTGCATGATTCATCACATGGCGGCAGGAAGCGCGTGTTAGCACAGGACTAACGGGAATTTCCAAAACTATAGTAATGAAGATTTATTTTTATTTTATTTTTATTTTATTTTATTTGGTACACTATCCAACAGGTCCTCAGACCCAATTACAGAATAGGAATACTAGGTTACAACAAAAAAAAAAAAGAAATACAGTAGGGACTTAGCTAAGGTACTTGAACATCATACAGAAGACAAAAGGGAATACAAAGATAATATGGATAAAAGAAAACAAAACAACAAAAAAAAAGTATCTACAATAGTAGTGAGTATAAGCATAGTATAAATAGTTAATTACACATATTATACGAATAAATAATACAAAACATTGTATGTCTTGAAATTCTTCCGGAAGAAGTTCCGAATCAGGGGTTGTACATGCATGATTTTATTGAGGCAACGTTGCAGTTGAATATGTCGACGCGATCATGTATGTTGTTGTATATGTTACACATGACTTGTAATGGAGAGAATTTTTTTGAGTTTGTTCTTGGATTTGCTAAAATAAATAATTGTGTTTGACGCGAAGCTACTCGGTGGGCATGAAACGGGAGCATGTTAAGAATATGGGAGCTGTTTATCACATTGTGTATCAATTTGTAAAGAAAAACCAAGTAAGAGACTTTGCGTCGATCTTCTAACGATCTCAGTGAGAACCTTGACAAAAGTTCCGACTGGAGATAACCAATAGGCGGATATGACCCTTCAATTTTATAAGTGGAGTATTTCAGAAATCTTCGCTGTATGTTCTCTAAGTTGTCTATATGTACTTTATAGTGCGGCGACCATACTATTGAGGCATACTCTAAGGTTGATCTAACGATAGAATTATAGAGTAGCTTGAGGCTAGTAGCATTGTTGAAATGAAGAGTGTTTCTGATGAGAAAACCCAAAGATTTGTACGATCTATTAATTACATGATTAATATGATTCGTAAATGTTAGTTTTTTATCAAATATTACTCCTAAGTCAGTGAAAGTCTCCGGTCTAGAAAGTATATTGTGTTCTAGCGTATATTGGTATGATATAATATTTGTTTTTGTTGTTATAGATAAAACGTTACATTTTGAAGGATTAAGGGGTAATTTGTTTTCTATAGACCAACTATAAATTACGTTCAAGTTTTCCTGCAACATCTCGCACTCCTCAGAGCTCGAAACTCTACAGAACAGTTTTAGGTCATCAGCATACAGTAGACAATTTACGGTAATATCAGATATAATGTCATTAATGAAAATATTAAATAAAAGTGGTCCTAAATTCGACCCCTGCGGGACACCTGACGTTGGTAGTACCTCGACGGATTTGTGTCCACAGTATTGTACATATTGTGATCTGTTCTCGAGGTAGGTTGAGAAGTACTCTGTAACGATCATTTTGACCAAATGAAGTTACTCTGTTTAATAGTACATAATTTTGGTGTGATGTGCACTTTAATGTTACTTATTAGTAATATATTGTTCCTTTTTTAGCACCCCTTGGGCTGCCACTGCACTTCCGTTTCGCACTTGCTATTAAAACAAGGAGAGAACCTCCATATTAAATTTGTTCCATCATAGATTATATTATACCATGAATCACACCGAAGACCAAGTATTAGTTCACTTCTATACAACAGGTGTTCTGTGTTTATCCAAGTTTTAAGTTGGCATTTCAGTGACCTATGAAAATATATTAAACAAACCATACATTAAATTCAGTACATATCTCGTAAAATGTAAATTAGTACACTTAATGATTAAGGATTAATGATTGTAATAAGTATAACTTAATGAATAGGTAATATTCTTCGCTTCGTTCCACCTGTTTTCTTAGGTTGGTACTTAAGGTGGATCTCTAAATTCAGCCCACTTGACCAAATACCGCGATACGGTAAACGTCTTTTTGTGTGCCTTGCCGCATTTTTTTGTGAAACTCCCAATTCCTTGGGCTAAGGTAAATTGAAATTAATCCTTACTTATTAACAAGCATCATATAATTGTTGATTGGTTTAGTTCTGTATTTTATTTGTCACGTAAATGAAATTACCGGCATTTGTAATATGTCACATGTTTTCCTCAAGGTCGCGAGCCCTTTAAATATTTAATTTTGCATTTTGTTGTAAGAAATTATTAATTAAAGTTTAATTAACTTAACCGTTAGGAGTGATGTGGGTAACCACGCCCGACATTTTTATTGTGTCTTGTTAAGGGTAAAATTTTAAGAATGTTTAATGCAACAAAAAAAATTATATAAAAAATGAGGAATTTTTAAAAAAGGATAGACACAAACACATAACGCACCTTTTGAGTGCCCCGATTCAAATTATCATGACAAGTGAATTAATACTGGGCCTTTTCAGGTAGTTGGAGTTTTTTTATTATGGACCTTACTTACTTACTTTATTAATGTGAGCTTGATTAGTTTTATGGAACCTAACCTGTTTACTGAGCTACTTACTCTCATGGACCGTAACTAAGTCCTTGGATCTTTATATTTTTCATCCTTGGTTGGATGCACCATTTGGATTCACCCGTTGGAGTTTGGACCTTCATTGTGTGAAGATTAATTACATTATTGGCTTCCTGAATTTCACTATCAGCATAGCAGTGTGGAACGGATGTACATGTGGTGACCCATGTAGGGTGAGACGTCTAAACCATCGGAAGAACACTCAAGTTTCGACATTTGGTTGATTGTTTTTAGGCCTTCAGCCGAATTAACATTTTCTTTTTGGCCTTCAGCCAACCAAATTTTACTTGAAGCCTTCAGCTTAAACATATTAGTATTTTCATTTTAATGTAAGGAATTAGCTAATTCTGCTAGGTTACAGTCAAGCTGTATCGTGTTTAACACCATTTAAGATACATTTTATTCCTTATACATTTTAATATTGTCACAATAAATACTTTTATGGTGATTTTTGATTTTAAATACCTATGATTGATTTTAAGGCCACTGAGTAGCCACAGTTATAAGTTTAAGAAATCTTTACTTTTGGGCATAGGTGTTTTTTATTACAAATGGTTACTGGCGCCCTTTCTTTTTTTGTCTTTTTTAAATATTTTATAATCGAAACACGACCCAGCCTCCAAACAAATAACGAGATCCGGGTAGCTACCTTCCAAAGCCCTCTCAGGGAAAGGAAGTTGGTAGCAACTCAACAAGCTGATTTGAAAATCCAAAAATGTGTAATTTTTGCAGGAGTAAATTATGATCTAGCTTATCGAAGGCTTTAGAGAAGTCTGTATAGATTATGTCGACTTGACTACCATCATCAATTGCTTCATATAAATATTCCGTCAAACAGAAAAGATTAGTTGTTGTAGATCGACCTTTATAAAAGCCATGTTGTAAATCTGAGAGTTGGTGTTTTACATGTGGAAATATATTATCATATAATAACATTTCAAGAACTTTAGCAAAGTTGTTTAAAATAACAATAGGGCGATAATTAGTTATGAGAGTTCGATCTCCTTTTTTAAAGACAGGTATGATTTTGGACTGCTTCCAGTATTGAGGGGATGTTGTAGTTCGGAGAGATAGATTGAAAAGTATTGAAAGAGGTTTGACGAATACTGAAGCACAATCACGTACGGCAAATGACGGAATGTTGTCTGGGCCACTAGTTAGTTTTGGCTTTAATTTTTTAAGTGACAATAATACTTCCTCTTCAGTGACCTGACGAATATTTAGAAAAGTGTTATGTAATGAATTATGATTGTCAGCAGGATTACACTGATCTGGAGTAGAGTATGACTGTTGAAAAAAATCAGCAAATGAATTGCTAATCAGTTGAGGATCGGATATGATTTCATCATTATATTTAATATTTTTAGGCAGATTAGAACCCTTTCTTTTGAAGTTGACATAGCGCCAGAAGTCAGAGGGATTCCGTGCAACATTTAATTGCAAGCCTATACTGTAGTTTGTGTGAGCGATCTCTATATCAGATTTTATTCTACGTCGCAATATGCAAAAGTTTTGACGATTTTCTTCACTGGGAACAGATTTGTATTGCCTCCATGCTTTGTGCTTTTCTTTTATATTCATTATGATCTCGCTATTGTACCAAGGAGGATAACTACGTTTGGGAATACGTTTTTTTGGGGACACAGGTGGCTAATATGGGTTCTATTATACCATAAAATTGCTCACATGCCGAGTGAACATCAGAAATATTATTTAATATGTTCGAATCAGCCTCGGATAGCATCTCATAGAGCATCTGAAAGTTAGCTTTCCTAAAATTGTACGTATAGGATAGAAATTTCTTTTCATGATTTTCGCAACTATTGCTAATCCTATAAAAAATGCTTAGTGCAGGGTGATGCAAGTCCTCTCCAAGAAGAATAACAGAGGGTTTTACTACTGTACAATCCCTGTTCGACAGGACGAGGTCCAGTAGTCTATTGTTTATATTTTTTATGGTATTAAATTGTTTTAAGTCCAAGAAGTTTTGAAAGTTTAAAATAATCTGAGAAGCGGGCGAAGCAGTAAGGTGTTGAGAAGCGTAAGTTGGTAAGTTGAAATCGCCTAAAATTAGAATATGTGAGTTATGTATAAAATTTAGACTGCAGAAAGCATCAACAACAGAATTGTAGTAGTCAGATGACATTTTTGGGGGAATATACAATGTGAAAACATAGAAATGATAATGATTTACTATTATTTTTACGCCTACTATATCTACATATGTTAAATCGTGGAAAGTACTGTGTTTTAGATTTAAATTAACTACCGTAAGTGCTGAGCTGACAGCCAATATTACACCGCCACCGTCGCTACGACACGTCGCTACCTTATCACGGTCTGATCTGAATAAAACATAATTGTCATAGGCTATTTCCTGATCCTGGATATGTGAGTCCAGCCAGGTTTCAGTGAAAGCGAGTATATCATAAGTACTTACAAGAAGAGCGTCATAGAGAGTATTAAGTTTGGTTTTTAGGCCGCGAGTATTCTGATAGTAAATTGACAGATTATTGCTAAAGGGAGGATAACCGTGATTACTTATGACTGAGTGTGGCGTGCACATATCCGGTGTAGGCGGAAGAGATGTTGATGGGCAGTCTAGTTGCTATTGATATCCTAGATCAGTTTTTAGTTTTAAAATTGCGTTCTTATAGGATTGGCAGTTTTCGTGATCCCAAGCGGCGTGATCTACACAGATGTCAGCATTCTTGGTTTCTCTCAACTTGACACAATTAATACACTTAAGATTAACAGCATTACAAGATTCCAAAGAATGATTTAGGTTACATTTAGGGCAAGATAATTCATTTTTACATACATTTTTTGAGTGGTTGAACCCATTACAGTTGAAACATCGCAAAATTTCTATACCGTCAAACACTTTACACAGATCTAAACCCACCAGTACGTACCCATTATTAATTACCTTATTATATGTTGAAATATCCAACTGCAAAGTTGCCTGTTATAGTTTGTTGTTATTTCTAGTAGGCCAGATTTTAATAATGTTAAGCTCAGAATTCGACTCAAATATTTCATTGTTTTGTTTCATAATTAGGTCCTGAAGAGTGTTGACATCAAGCTTTTCCATTAATCCAACCACTCGAACGCGAGGATGCAATCCTTTGACCTCTCTGATTTCATAATCTGAAGATAGCTTTTGTTCTGCTATCTTTTTTAAATTTCGATACTTCTTCCGCAGTTTTACAACTTAGCAATAAACCACCATCCTTAATATGTTTTATTCTGTTGATACTTATGTCCGGGCTAGATATGTTGATATTTTGTAAAATATCAGCTTTGGTTTGTTTATTTTCTTGGGAGATTTTAGGTTTTACTACCACTGCTGAGTGAGAATTGTTACATAGAGCTGCGGAGTATGAAAGTTTTTTCGTGGACGTCAGGTGGGGTTGCGTGTGTGTTTTTACTTCAGATAGTTTATCCTCAGCTTTTTTTACGAATTCCGTTTTGATGTTCTGGAATGATTCGCTGAGTTCCGAGAAAAAAGAATTAACTTTATCTTGGAAAATGGTGATAAGTTTATTCTCATCAAACAAGTCATGAAATACATTACAGCTAGTGCATTTCCACGTAAGACTAGGAGTATCTTTTAAAAATGATGGTAATTCCGAAGGAGCATTTACACAAGCAAGGTGATATTGTTTATTACAGGGTCCACTACACGGGATACCTGGCCGTTTTATGGTAAGCTGGCTTGTACTAGAACCACAACGAGACATCTTTATCGCTGGTTTTCCCAGCAATGCTCTATTATGACGCACTGTCAGTCGGTGGGTACTAACACAATTGCAATTGATATTACTCCACTTTATTAGCTTTATTAGCAGGCACTAGACACTTCGAACTTTATATTACTCCACTTTTATAAGGGCTTACGGAGCCCTACGATTTACGTGTTCACTCTTTGGTCGACAGAACTATTATTGGTCTTGTACCAAATCTGACAGTTCATCCACTTTTGCAATCAATCACAAACGACCAATTTGCTCAACCCATTTGCAAAAAGACCAGAAATCACCGCTCTTTACCATAGATCGCATGCAAGAGGTTTGGTTTCAGGCGACTGGTTTCGTTTGAGTTACATCGACGGACATTCATTGCTTGTATAGCATAATTCCATTCTTGACGTGCATGGTTGCACGAAACTGTTTGAATTGTTTTGGTTGCATAAATGGACGAGGCGTAAATACTTAATTATAAGGTAGTCCACTTATTAATAGATTGCAGTTGGAATCATTTTTATTATTGGTTATTTAAAATTTGCACAACCCTAAACAATTTTGAAAAAAATTATTTTTTTGTATTCCAGTTATTTCATTCCTTAGGCAACTTTTTGTGCTTTACCTCATTTCCACAAATCAAGATGTTTACGCTGTGTTTGACAAAATCAGGCTCCAATAATATAACATGTAAAATATGAGCAAACGTCATACTAATTTTTAAAATTTTTTCAAATATTTGAAAAATCAAACGTTAGAATCAAGTTTTATTTCCAACGAATTTTTTTTGTTTAATCTTGTTTTATTAAAAATTATGTAACCTTTCTCTAATTTATCTGACTGTGTATTTTTTACTGAAAATTTATCTTGTTTAGTTCTTTATGTATCAAACAAGAAATTCTTTATGTTCTGCTCATATCTGAAATCTATTTTACTGAAACAATTTTTCCATACAGCATTATAATACAATTTAGAGTGACATGTTTCTACTTTTAAAGCAATTAATAAATTTTTAAGTAAAAATAACATGTGTATGCATGAAAATGTTACATTGGTTCACGTTCAATTAAATTTGAGGCTTAACCCAAGAACAGTTTAGAGCAGCGAAAGTAAACAAATCTAATAAATGGAGTGTTTAATTTCAGAGAGTATGTCACGTTCGCAAAGTTTCGCTATTTTCCCGCAGCATTTTTGTAAATTAAGGTTTGGAATGAAAACGTTTACATAGAGTGATATATAAAGTAATTTTACAGCTAACTTAAAAAAAAAGTTTTCAATTTTCATCAGGTTTTGATTTATAAAAGTTATCAAAAATCATTTTTAAAATTTAGATATGTGCCAAATAATTAAATTCATTTAACCTACTTCCGATGTAAAATATGTAATTACATTTAAAATAACAATTACGTTGATTGAATGTAAGTAATAACGGGACAGAAAATAAACTTTTTCGTCCAAAAGAAGAATTGGTCTCTACATTTGTTTTTATTTAGTTTCTGGATAATCATGGCTATTGCAAAATATAAAATTCAAAATTGAAAATTTTAAAAATGTGTATTTAATTTTCGGTAGAAAATTTTATAAATAATTTTTCTTTCTTGTAATTTATTTGTAGAATTCAATATTATTTATTGGAAATGAAAGATCGTTACATCAGTAGCTATCTATGCTAACCCTAAATACAATCTGGTTAATACTGAGTCATTAACTCTTTCATTAATAAAAAGAAATAACAAGTACGTATAACAATGTAGGGCAGTTTGATTTGTTTTCTTACATTTTAAATTAATTTAACAATTTGAAATAAAAAACGTTAACAACATGTTTGTTTACACTGTATAACTAGTGTTTATACAGGGTGTCTCACCAGGAACTGCATCGATCGATATAGGGAAAAGTACACACCAGAAAATTTTGAAGATTTAGGGAGCTACTAACGACAGTGTGGCCAATCTAACTAAAATAATTACAAGCATCTGGCACTTCCGGTTTAACCGGAAGTCGATATCAACTTGCTTATTATAAGTAAAACACCCTATGTATTTTAGGGTTTCCGAAAAGAGCATATAATTCTCAGTCAAAAACATGTAGGATACCCTATGCCTAAACCCAGCCGTTTCAGAGATATTTGACATTTTAAACAAATTTTGACAGGTGTAATGGTTTACAATAACCTTTATAACTTTCTTCGTGTAACAGATACTCATTTGTTTTTTGGCATGCAGAAAGACCATAAGGTGAGCTACGCTCTACAGTTTAAAGAAATTCAATAATAGTATACCAAGTGTTCTATTTTTGACGTTGCATTTTGTAAACTTCAAACCGCGAAAACTTGCTTAATTCAAATAGAACACCCTGTATTTCTTTACAACAAATTATTTATAATTAAAGTTCTTTTTTTCTGATATAAGCATTGTGGGGGTTTGTTACAACTTTTTGAAATATTCGCAATTTTCTTAGAAATTCAAGAATTTTTAGTAAAAATTTTATCAATTTAGCCATGATTAGAAACAATCAGTAACGCCAGTCTATCTCTTATGTCAAAAAATGCCACCGCGTTTATATTACACCCACGAAGACTTTTTGAATTGGTTTATTATTTATGGAGAATGTGATAAAGTAATATCAAGAACTTGTAGTACATTTGCTAGTCGATATCCATAAAAACGGAAACCGTCACCAAACACTGTAAAACGCATACTGGATAATTTTAAAAACTATGGCTCTGTTAAGGCAAGAATTCGAAAGCCGAAGCGTACTGTTGATGACGAAAACTTAGCCTGGCAACGTCCGAGATGGTTTAAATCACATAATAATCGAGTACATTCAAAGCTTTATCGTATCATTGACAACAATGATATGAAAAAATCAACAACTTTGGTTGTCATTTTAGCGTGCCAAAAAAATTAAAATAGTCTTAATTACGACAAACTTTGGCGAAATCATGGAAGATATTGATATTCCGGAAAATATACTAGCTGTTGCTAGTAAGATTAGATTTGCTTCCGGATAAATCAAAAATCCATTACGAAAAAGAATATCTTCAGTTTTGTGAGTGGCGAGATAGAGAACAGGGTCAAGATGCTGGAGAAACAGTAATACTTGCTTATTTTGTGAAACTCTCAATTTAATACTCCCCATCATTTTTGTGGCTTAAATATTCTATGTTACGAGCTTGTTTGGAGTTGAAGGAAAGAGTGGAAATCGACAAGTATGGCGCTTTGATACGATTCATTAAGAAAAAAAGTGGGATATAGAGCTAAAAAATCGAAAGTATTCACGAAAGAGCAGGTTAGTGAATTTATTTGTACTGCACCAGACGAGACATTTTTAATGATGAGAGTAGCTTTTTCAATTGGAATTGGCGGAGCTTGTAGAACCAATGAATTAACGAAAATGTCCATGGAAAATGTTGAAATTCTAGAGAGCAAGCTAGTAATCACAATTCTTGACTCAAAAACCCACACGAAAGTGTTTTTTGCGGTGATATCTGACGGAGACGTTAATCCTGTGGCTTTATTTAAAAAATATATAGCATTACGTCCAACTCATACTCCGCATAGAAGATTGTTCGTATCATATAGAAACGGAAAATGCACCGTTCAGCCTTGTGGTATCCATTTCTTTTCTAAAATACCTGAGAAAATTGCTATGTATCTCAAACTTGAAAATTCAGCTATGTATACTGGTCATTGTATTAGAAGATCTTCAGCAACTTTTCTTATTAGTGCTGGTGGAGACATATTAGATTTACAAGAACTTGATGATTGGGAATCGAGCAATGTTACAAGAGGGTATTTAGAAGATAACTAGAGTAAGAAGGTTTCCATTGCGCGAAAAATTCAAGTTGGAGGCGTTTCTGTAAGCACTGTATCATGTACTAAGAGACCATCGAACTGAAAAAGAATGTTGCTAGGCAAGATTCAGTGGACATGCCCATCATTTTGAACAATAATGGTGTATCAGATGTATCTATCAAATTTGAAAACTGTTAAAATATTCACGTCAATGTTCATAAATAATAGTTATAAAATAAAATTCGTATCTAGGGTATTTATGATATGGTAACTAACGTATTATGTGTTATTAAGTTATTGTGAAGTAGTTGTAATGTTATGATAATAATAATTATCAATAAAGATTTAACTTAAAGGAACCTTAATTTTCAATGATACGATAAAGTTAATTATTTGTCGTTCGCGGAATGACATCTAACTGTATGAATGTTAAAAGTGAAAAATTATACTTAAAAAATTAATTTACTACCACGATGCTTTAAAATGAATGTAAAGCTTATAAAATGAATTTAGTACCACGACGTTCTCTCGATGAAGCTATGTCTTAACTTGTCTCAAATTTTGTATTTACAGGAGTTGTGTCGTCATCTATTGCGATGTTAATATGATGTCATGTTCTTGAAAGTGCGTAGTATAAATAAAATCTACCCCGCTCGAAAGTTCCAATTTGCCAAAGCTCCCGATTGGCTGTCTGCCTGGCTGGTCTGCTACACGGTGTACCAAATTCCAATTTTACAAGTTTAAATAAATAAATCTACCGGTTAATGAGACACTATGGAAACAATGATTGTTGCATGAATTTGTTATTATTATTTTGTCTTTAACTATTTTACTTTGATATTAATTGTTAAGTGTTTTAAGTGTGTGCGACTAGCATCTTTTAAAATTTATATGATAGAAATGCAGAAATTTAGCTTTTACTATTTTATGATGTCTTTGGCCTCTTATAATTATTTGCTTCTGTCGACCACTGAAATTAAAATTTTGTGGGGCCTCTCGAATTGCAGTAAAATTGTTCTGATTGGTTTGTAATTATTGCTTATGAATGTCTTTATGAGTTTTAGCCATTTTAATGTTGGTAAGTGCACCGCGGCGCCGGTGTCGCACTTTTGCTGCGGAGCGGTTTCTTTAATAAAAATTAATTTTACTATTTCGGTTTTTAAAAATCGAAGAATTTAGATAAAAAATTGCGGTTTGCAGTTTTGAATATGGTTTTTTATTTTTTATCTAATTTGCTAAAAAAGTGGTGTGACATGTGATATTTTAATCCCGTGTAATTTCGGTCTCGGGCATTTTTTGAATGTTTCTAATGGCATCTTCTATGTGATCTGGGTGACTTTATGGTGACATTATTTTTTCGAGATAATTAATTTTTTTGTAGAATTTTGGTTCTACAACACTCACTTAAGTCATGGGCCAAATTACTGGCTAAGACTACAGTTGCTTAACTTTCTTATCGAAAATGAATATGTTAAGTCGGATCTATTCTTGCCTCAAAAAAAAAAAAAAAACAACTTACATAAATCCACTGAGGTCTATGAGTATTTCAGTTACTTAACGACCAATTATATTTAGAAATTACATTAATGCGGTTGTAGTTTATTATAATAATTAATTTAATTTTTTCACTATATGCATATTGAATTCAAAATTTCTACGAGATTATTAAATGTAATTACTGTATTATCAATTTTCGCGGAAAATCTAGCAACGAGTGAATTAATACAGTGATAATATCTAATAAAGTGAAGTTATTTTTATTGTAAGATCGATAATTTATGCGACTAGGAGGTCACGCAATATTTAGTGGTAAATTTAGATCCATTTTAAATAATAATAGAATATTTGACAACTAATGTTATTTATTCACTACCATACTCACAATGCCTGACGTCAAATCAGATAATTCAATACTTTCGTTTGTTTAAATTGTTCCTTGCTTTGAATAAATACTGAGTGTATCCAAAATAAATGCACATAATCTGGAGCATATTCTACAGAAAAAAGTTCTTTAATTTTACTTTCAGAACCACCTCTCTTTAATAATAATCTTATAATAAGCAAAAATCAAATTTTATTAAATTATTAGCAGTTTAAAAAGTTGATTAAAATGTAAATTTGTGTCCTTGAAAAATCTTCTACAAATTAAAATTGTTGGAAACAGGACAAGAGGTTAGAATACCGACGCTACCTTACGTTTCGTTTAATATGCTTAAACTTCTTTTGCTCAATATCCAATTAATGATGAATTTTTAAAACAGAACATTTTTCTATCAAATCTATAAGAGAAAACCACTTATAAAAAAATATTCAGAGTGACTTAAAAATGGTTAAAATATATATTGACAAAATGCACAATTTTAAATTGAAAATAATAGAAACAAAGCATTAGTTAAGTGTAAAACTTTTTTTATGAAAATATTTCAATCACAAAACATCATTCACAAATAATAAATAAATCAGTGATTTTAACATTGATTTTAATGTAAATAGTTCTGTTTTAAGCGATATTACTAATAAAAATCACACCATAATATAATTTAATATGTTGAAAAAACCCCTACATTTAAAGACCATTTGTAAAAATTTGAATTATATGATCAACCATAAAGTGACCCATCCTTCTATTCAGCTCAGTTTATATTTAAATGAAAATAAAATCTGTGTATAATTTAGTTTACTTGAAAATGTGCGAATAGGATGAAACTAGTTGTAAAATAACAAATAAAGTGAAAATTAGACAAGTAATAAAAAAGTGTTTATAATTTTTTAAATCGATATTACTAATATTTAAATATATAATAATGTGTGTAAGATAATTCGTCATTCAACCAGGGTAACTCCTAAAGCTAGTAAATGTACTGACAGTATTACAGCGAATGCAAAGAAAAAGATTTGCGAAGCAAAAGTAATTAAAAGTGATTTATCTGACCATTTTGCGCAATACTTGAAAATAGTAACTGGTATGACAACCCAGGATAGTTTTACATATAAACGTTTTTTAGTAACTAAAATATTTTAACATTCTATTAACAGTTACAATGATGCCTTTAACTGGTTTATGAATACTGTAACGTATTATTTTAATTTGTGTTTTCCTATTAAAAAAATAACTAAAACGCATTGTTTAAAAACAATTAAATTAACTCCTGAAATCACAGAAGCAAAAAATCGTGTGCGTTTATTTGCCGATTTAAGCAGGCAGTATCCAGAATTTAAACAATTATTCACAGAAGCTAATATATGAATACCGTAAAATCCTCTCAACTTCACTGATGAATGAGTGGACTAATATTAAGTTCTAAAGTCTATTCACATAAGTTTTGCAGCGTTAGACAGGATAGGGAACAAAATGCGCGCTGATGATTGGTGCAGACGGCAAGCAGATATATACAAGTGCAAAGTTCCGATAGCAGTTATAGTCCAAGAGCCAGCGACAGATTTTCATGACCAAGTCCCTCTCAAGCAGTAATTAGTGGAATGCATCAGAGAGTTGTATCATAAAGCCTCGTGAAAGTCAGCTGCGGTTCCGTGGGTGGGATGAGCGGCGGTAGCCTCCCACGCACGGAGAAAAATATATATTTTTAGTCATTTCCTCCTGACTAAAAATTTGTCAAACTATAGCTAATCCAATATCTTGAAGAAAAAAGTCAGCTGACTATAACATGGTGTATTATACGTCAGCGGGTCGCTTGAACATGAAAAAAAAATTTATACATTCAATGATTTCCTCTCAACTAAAAATTTACCCAAAAATCTTTTACACGTGCTCTACACAAAAGGGCTTTTGCAGCCAGATCGTAAGTGAAACTTACCCCCCTCCAATCGTACCTTTTACATTTTGTGCTATGCTAGCGTAGCACAGGGAGGAGGTAATTTTAACCCACGATCAGAAAAGAGCTTGTGTATTGCTTCAATCTTTAGAAATAACGAGAATAATTTAAGATACGTCATTTCCTCCCGGATAAAAATTTGTAACCTGATTGTTACTATACTTCTATAATTAATAAAAAAAATCATCTAGCAGTAAGTCGAGGGAAAACTCGTCAGCTGATGCATTTAAATGGGCGATAAATGCTCCCGCCTAACTTCTGCGTTACAACTTTCAAGGTATCAGCTGACGATCTTTCCACCAAGGTACAGCCAGCTGACATTTATATTCATTCACAGTAGCATATAAGCTATCATCAGGTAAATTTTTAGTTGAGAGGAAATCATTGAATGTATACATTTTTTTTTTTCATGTTCAGGACCAGCTGACGTATATACATCATGTTATAGTCAGCTGACTTTTTTGTCTTCAAGATATTGGATTAGCTATAGTTTGATAAATTTTTAGTCAGGTGGAAATGAATAAAAATATATTTTTTTCTCCGTGCGTGGGAGGCTACCGCCGCTCATCCCACCCACGGAACCGCAGCTGACGTTCACGAGGCATTATGATACAACTCCCTGATGCGTCTCACTAATTATCGTTCTAGAAGAAATAATTGACCAACTTTTGACCTGGCTCCTGGACTATTAATTCCATTTTCATTATTTATTTGTTTTCATAGGCATCGGTAGTAGTTGGACGTTTGTAGATTGTGTTTTGTTATAGGTAAGCTGAATTGTGTTTTCGACGACTAATATTAATATGTAAAGGTGGATTTATGCAGACACATTTATCATTTATCATTTAGGATTTAAGATTTAGCATTTAACATTTATGAGTTACAGTCTCATAACGTAATGAACCAATTTATGCAGCACATTCATCATTTAGCATTTTACATTTTACATTTAAGAGTTGGCCAACCTTTAACTTTTAGATTAAATGTTAAACGAAAATCGCACTGCGCATGCATAAACATGTGAGGTTAGGTTACAAATCCCTAACTAAATTATTTATTGGTTGTCATCATCTGGGCAGGAACAGAAACCTTAAATTTGATTGGATGCTTCTTAAATAACGTATCATCATAAATATATTGTGCATAAATGCATATCGGCATTCTTAAATCTCCCATTTAAATGCTAAATATTAAATCTTAAATGATAAATGTTAAATGTGCATAAATCCACCTTAAGTATTAAACCTAAGGGTTAATGGCCAATTCCCTTAACCTTACCTAAAAATAATAATTATGTTATATAATTTTACTTTTACAAATTAAATTATTTACCTTTATTGATGTTGCTTATTGGCTAATTTTATAATAATAATGGGTAAGGTATTTGATGTTTTAATGATTATGTGCTCATATGATTGGAGTATGATATGGTGTATATTTTAATCACTTTTTTACACAGGTCAGTAGTACTAAATGCCCAAAATGCAGCATATTGCTTCATATTAAGATTGAGAGAAACATCTATTGTTTAAAGCAGAAATATGAAAATTGTGCAGCAAAAAGTTGGTCCGCTCTAAAGCAGGTAGAATTTAAAATTGTTTTATTTTCTGACATTATTTTTTATGGGTATACAAAAAAAAGTAATGGAAATTTTTAAGACATTTGTCAAGTTTATTTTTGTTATTTTGTTTCTTTCCACTGCTAACCAATACAAGGCATTTCTTGTTATTGTAAATAAATTTACGTATTTTCACTCTGTTGAAATATTTTTCCACTGATTCAATAAACCTAAAAGATATTTATCTTAATTCTAATGCCTTGAAATATTTTTTACGCCTGGTAATAAATAAGTAACCCACAATGATATATTTATTACGCCTGGAAATAAGCAGTTTACAATACACTCGCTACTTTGCCCATTGTAAGTCGGGCTCACTAACTCCAATCCACCACTGCAAAGTTTAAGTGAACGGACTTTAGTAACAAAATTAAAACTATGTGGACTGTAATAAGCAATATAGAATCCTTGGTAATAAGTAACGTTACTAGGGGATGAAACAAACTTAAATGCAATATTGAAATAAAAAATGTCAGATTGTTAGATCCCATAGAAACTACTAACAGTTTTAATGATTTCTTTATATCTTCATCAGTGGCGGCTGCTCCTAAGGGGCACAGGAGCACGTGCCCCCCAAAGCAAATTCAGCTTAGCTAGTTAATTAGTCAATTTCTAATTTCTATTTATTTTTATCCATTTTAACATTTTTATCAACATAATAAACCCCAAAACTAATTTCCGACGCTATCGCTGCGTTACAACTTGAGTTTGCCAATATCTACTTCCCAAAGGGCACAAGATGAGTTGTGTACGGAGATCGCGTCATGTTTCTGCATCAGGCTAGATTTTGTTTACGGCATTGCTATGGCAACGACCCCCCTTATGCTCTAATGCGGGCACAGTTCACTTGTGTACACCCACAGACCACATAGACTTGTTGCAAGGAACCAAGGCATGAAGCCACCGCGGAGCCTGGCCGGTGCCTAGCAGTCGCATGGCGATCAATATTAGTGATGGGCAGAATCGTATTATTTTAAGAATCGAGAACCCGGCATTCGAATACTTTTAAGAATCGAATGAGTATCCGAGAACCGAGAATATTATGAATAATAGAATAATATGATATTCTCTGCACCGCGTCAATGGCCAAATAATACGTACTCTACAACTCTACTACCGATTAGTAACCGATTCCACTCGATTCTCGGTTCTCGAGTTCTCATAGGTAAGTAAGTACGTACATTACAAAAACAAAATACAAACATTACAAACTGCACTGGCAGCGTGGCAGCAGGCTGGGTCGTATTTCGCTGATTTTATTTCTTTAAAACTTTTATTTTTGTTATTTTTAATTGTTACAATTAAATTAAATTAATAAATATATTTTGAGAATATTATTTCCGCAGCCGTCCCTGTCTAAAGTTAGAAATATAAATTGTATGTCATTTTGAATATCCGACCGAGATTGGACGCTAGGCCTGGGCGTTCACTCGTTTACTGTTGTGTGTGTTTATAATAGTTTGACTGTATTCGAATACCGAGTTCTCGAGTTCTCAGTAATCTCAGTTTGACTGGATGTGTGCCGGAATCGAGAACCGAAAACCCCGAATATCCGATTGCAGTTTACTTGCATCGAGCAAATCCGTCAATTCTTTAGTCTTCTTACGAGAACTCGGTATTCGAATACTTTCAAAAAAGTTCTCGAGTACACCGAGAACTTATGAGAATTGGATACTTCTCGATTCTAGTATTCGAATACTCCCATCACTAATCAGTATGATTTATGCAATCGAGCTGTAAAGATCTATTGTTAATGAGATATTTGTATGTAATAAAGGGTAAATGTGTTGTTGAAGTGTGTCCTAACCGAAGTGACACCGGTACCAGTGTAAATGAAAATTTTTCCTTTTTTCAGTAAGTAGTAATTACGAGTTATTTGTTATTTAATTTAAATTTTAAGCAATCTGCCTACGCCATGTGTACCTGCGCTCCAGCATGTTTGCAGGACTGGAGTAGTAAATTGTGTCAAATTATTTAGTTTACAACTCGGTGGTTTACAAACATAAAACTAAGTCGACATTTGTATAAAATGGTATTTTAATGCCATTTTTTTTTTACCTATACGAATTTTATTATATTTATTTTTATGCATGTTATTATGATACATTTGATTTAAAAAAAATACCTCGAATATTTTCATACGGATTTTATTATATTTATTTTACTACATAATAAAAATTAAAATACTTACTTAATATTTTATTAGGAAGAATATTTAATCTTATGTGTAAAGTAACTTATTTTAAATAGTCTCTCTTTTTTTCTGTAATATCAGACAGCATGGTGGATGGAATAATAATCCAACTAGCCGCCAATTTAAATCTGCATATAAAAAATTGTTGATACATATGCAAATTAAAGAAACATTCTCTGGAAATTGCATTCCTTTGGAAAATATTTCTATTTTAAATTGTAGTTCTACAATAGACAAAATAAATTTAACTTGCAATAAATTTAGAGCCCATGATATATCTGAAACTGAATATAACTTTAATTTTTCTTTGGAGTTGTCGGAGTACAACGAATATATTATGGTGTATAGTGGCTTTGTGGTAAAATCAATTTTAAAATCGTTAAAATGTGAAGAATGTATAAACGCTTTATTTTCAATAAACAGGGAAAATTTCAGATGATATTTTACACAAGTTGTTGGCTGTTAAGGTAGAAATTATTTCTTCAATAAAAAACAGAAAAACTTATTTCCTATTTTTATTACTAGAGGACTTCCAGCCAAGTATATGAACAATTTGTCCTACGTTTCGTCCGAGTTTTCGGACTTTTTCAAGGTTAAAAGCTAATATAAATTTCCTATTTTAATTTCGTAGGACAAATTGTTCATATACTTGGCTGGAAGTCCTCTAGTAATAAAAATAGGAAATAAGTTTTTTCTGTTTTTTATTGAAGAAATAAGGGAAAATTTCCATGAACTAATATTTGTAAAAGACCGCAGTGGTCTTATTTATCCGTCATCTGATGTCATACAAATATGTAAGGAAACAGAAAAAACATTTAAGACATTTTAAAACTGAAAAAAATATTCAAATAGATTTGAAGCTAAAAATTAAAATTATGTGTAGTGTTTTAAAAAAAGTTTCAAAATTCAAATATTTTTAATGATTTAGAAATTCACCAATTGGATAATTTCCCGAGTAATTTCCCCTAAGAATACCAATCATATTATTGAAATTATAAGGGCAATTTCAGAAACTTACATTAAAATTAGAGGTCATCATTTTACAAAAATGTTTCATAACTGTTTATGTACTAGATCTTAAAGTGGGAGGACACCTTTGCAAATTTTTGCTTATTTTTTAAGCAGCACACGATTTTGAGAACAAAGAATATTGTGAATGGTTCTCTGGTAAGTTAATTTTAATATACAATTTCAAAATGTCAAATGTGTGCCCCCCTATAAAATTAACCACGAGCCGCCACTGATCTTCATCTAAGAATAT